>JARBWK010000005.1:114062446-114239946 GCA_030556195.1 Anolis apletophallus | reverse complement strand
TTGTTTTAGTTGCATTTTAGGGCACAGTCCGCACAAAGCAGAGAACAAAGACACCGTGGGAAATACTAAAATGCTTTCATCACCAAATCATAATACTAAATCTTTTTTTAAGACAACAGCATAGATACATGGACTGCAACTGTACCATGAAAATGTTCCCTAAGACATATTAAGACAGCTCAGAATCTCAAAATCTTACTGTGTTAAAACCTTGATTAGAAAGACAGCTGGAACAAAGTGTGGGAAAAGCAGGGGAAATGGAAGGAATAATCTTACTCTGTTCACTGCCATTGAGGTCTGTCTTCTGGGATGGCCAGCTATTCCACGTCCTTTCCCCATCAAGGTCCATCTTTCCTCCTCTTTCTCCTGCTTTCCCCCATTTGGATTCAGGTAACACCCAACTCCCCAAAACACATTCTGGGCCCCATTTCCATGTGCTGCAGAAACAGAGTCCTACAGAGTAGTCATGGGTCCAAAATTTGTCCCATTCATTTCATTCGTGTTTCCATTGCGTTCTGTCAATTTGGATGTCACGAAACGGAAAGGCCCCTCCTGAAATGAACATGAAATCAATATGAAAGACAGGTGGGGCTGCCTTTCAGATGGATTGTGTGGGGCCCGGCAGGGCCTGCAGGCAAGCACCGAATAAGGAGCACTCCTTACTCGGCACTCCGCCGCAAGTTGTGCGAGGCCCGGGTGCATAGACCCAAAGCTTCCACCTGTAGGACTGGGTGCTTTGGGCCTATGGGGGAAGTCTCCCACCTCCAAAAAAATAAGGTACACAAAATTGAAATAAAAAAACAAATATCTGACCTCCCGATTTCAGGAGGTTCAGGCTAAAACAGATCAGGGGGGCCACAAAAAGCCGAACACAAAATAGATCAAGGCTTTGGGCCAACGCATCCAGGTCTCGCAGGGCCTCCAACCAAGCACCAAGTAAGGAGCGCTTCTTACGGCACCCAGCTGCAGGCCCTGCCAGGCCCGGGAAATGTAAGTCCAAACCTGCACCCATAGGACTGGGTGCTTTGGGGCTACGGGTGAAGTCTCCCCCCTCAAAAAAAAAATAAGGTACACGAAAATGAAACAAAAAACAAATATCTGACCTCCCGATTTCAAGAAGTTTAAACAAAAAGAGATCGGGGAGGGGGGGGACCAAAACCCAAACACGAAACAGACCAAGGTAAGTCCCGAATGCACAAGTCTACTACAGAGTCCCACTGGAAGTGCCCTTATAATACTTTGGGACTCCATTTCTGAAGCACATGGAAACAGAGCCCAGAATGCATAGGAAGAGGTTCTAAGGCTTGTTTCAAATGGCTTAGGGAGTGTATAGGTTTGAGTGTTGGACTAGGAGTCTAGTAGATGAGGATTCAAATTGTCATTCAGCCACATAAACCCACTGTAAGTCACTCTCTCAGACTAAGAGGAAGGCAATGCAAATTTCTTCTGAATAAATCTTGCTGAGAATACCTATGTGAGGATAGCTATAAGCCAGAGTTGACTTGAAGCACATAACAACAGCAACAAACTGGTCGTTTCTAATTCAGTTTTTAAAAAAGTGGACTGCCTGAGAGAAGACTCTCTCTCCTGCTCACCAATTACTCTTACTGTCAGGCAAAAGAACAATGCTCTTCAACATAAAGCAGTCCTGTAGATCTCTCTCGGCATTACTTCGTGAACGAAGATTCTTAGGAAGGACTCATCCCACGCTTTTTACAAGCACGTTGATGACTAAAAAGGGCAATCTGAGATAGGCAAGTTCGGTTGCAGAAAGCACAGCAGAAAGTCTTCTTGGGTGGTGTTGTTTCCAAGTTGCGGTTCTTTCTGCGTTGTCGTTTCTCTTCGAGACCCATTCGGCGTGTCTTCTCGAAAGAGGCTGCAGTATTGTGGATAGTGCATCTCCATGCCTCCCGATGTGAGGCCAGGGTGGACCATTTTTGGTGATCAATCTGGCCGAGCCTGAGATGTTGTTTCAGGGAGTCCTTATATCTCTTTTTGGGGGGTGCTTCTCTTGCGCTGACCCATGGCAAGTTCACCATAGAGTAGTATCTTTGGGAGACGGTGGTCCTCCATCCTAGAGACGTGCCCTGCCCAGCGCAGCTGTGTTCTCAATAGCATGTCCTCAATGCTGGTGATCCCTGCTTGCTCAAGGACAGCAACATTAGTCACATAGTCAGTCCAGTGTTTATTTAGCATTGTGCGAAGACAGCATTGATGAAAGCGTTCGAGGAGTCGTAGGTGTTGGCGATAGGTGACCCATGTTTCAGACCCATAGAGGAGAATAGACAGTACGATAGCTCTGTAAACACTGATTTTGGTGCTTTGCCTAAGGTGCTTGTTGCTCCAGACTCTTTTGTGAAGCCTTCCAAATGCACTATATGTTTTGATAATCTGTGATCTATCTCTTTGTCAATCTTGGCGTCTGAAGAGATGATGCTTCCCAGGTAGGTGAACTGCTGAACGGACTTAAGCACAGATTTGCCTATGTTGACGTGGGGATGATGGTTTTCTTCCTGTGGTGCGGGCTGGTAGAGGACTTCCGTTTTCTGTGTAGATAACACAGTCCCAAACTCTTTGGAGTTTTTAAACATTACTATCAGCACCTTGAATTGGGCCAAAAATGTAATGGTAGCCAATACAACTGCTTCAAAATTGAAGTTGCATCTTCCAAACTCCTGGACCCCTTCTACAATGCCATATAATCCAGATTATCAAAGCAGATCATCCACATTATCTGTTTTGAACTGGATCGCAGAAGTCTACACGGCAATATAATCCAGTTCAAAGCAGATAATCTGGATTTTATATGACAGTGTAGAAGGGGCCCTGGATCCTATCATCATGTGGACAGCCATATTTTACCCAAATAGTAGTTTCCAGATTGTTGTTAAGGATAACTTTACTTTTAAAATATTAGACCAACTTTAATATATTGTTAGGAAAATACAGTTCACAGTTCTTTAGGTGAAGTTCTTACAACAGCAGAATAACCTATTTATTAAGGTTATCCGATTTTTTAAGTACCTATTACATCATTAGTATGTCCAGAAATACCTGGAGATTGCCAGGTTGTTTTCATGTTATAAACTCATTCCGCCACTTTTATGTTTGTTTGAATCAACTGCGATGTGTTTAATTTGGCAACAAGCTGTCCCATTGTAACATACGATTTTAATCCTTAACTTTGAAGTGCCTTATGCAAGCTACAGTGTAGGTGTTTGGCTTTATGACAAAGGAATGAACAATACTTCTTTTATAAAATTTGTAAACTTTACAAGATAATAGATTAGACAGACACAGACAGACAGACAGACAGATGTCCTCCACAAAGTCTTACTCTGTTTCCTCATTGTGGCATGGGGGTGGCCCTGTGCCCTCGATGGGTATTCCAACAGACAGTAAGTAATGACAGTAAGCTGGTAAGGCTTTGAGGATATCTCTAGCGATAGATTGCATGTTTTGATCAGAAGACTAGCATAGCTAACTAATGAGAGGCATGAAATGGAAAGTTTGTCCACCAGGAGCCAAATTTGCAGTCATTACCTCTATGACGGCAGTGATGATATTAAATAGTTACTGTCTGCATTGATGAAGAAACTACTCAAACTACTTAAATTACAAATTTTAAAGGTTTTCAGATTATATAGAGAATTATGTTGGTATAGTAGAATTATATCAATAAAAGAAAGTGCAATAATTCTATATTTTCCAGAGGAAATGTAATTGATCCATTTTGCATCTATTAATTCAGCCTAATGTGGATGGTTGCCATTTTATATAAGATTTTCCCATTTTGTACAAGGCACACCATTTTACTACGCTTTGCATATACAAGGGCTCACTGTAACTGGTCTTTAAAATCTAATCAGTTTGTAGGTGTTGGTTAATCAGCTAGTGATGTCACATACAGTGTTTTCCTAACACCAGTCAAGCATCATCTTGGAAGAGGGAAGGCCTCTTCTTAGACGTTACTCAGTATGACACATGTATGAATCATTCAGAAACAAAGGAAGTATGTTTTGGTTTCAGAAATACCGTTTTTATCGCTTTGCATATTGATCAAGTAAACTCATGTGATTAAGCAATTAACATTACTTCAATCAGGTTGCAACCCTGTATCAATGATTGGTACCAACTTCTTACAACATGGATTCAACTGACAGCCAGTTTGGCAACATAAACTTTGAATAGTTGCCAAATAGGGAATCCATCTTAGCTAATTTAGGCTGGCCCACTCCATGCACTGTCCCAGCTACACATATCCATACGATCAGTGTGTTAATATATGTAAATAGAGCCATCTATATTCTACTGTGCTAAGGGATTTTGTAGAGATGGTAGCAATGATGAAGCCTCTGGCATTGATCAGCTGAGCTGATTTGGTGTCTTAGAATAATCATGACGTTCCAATGGCTAGAAAAAGGCACCTGGCAGCATAGAATACAAACAAACAGTCTTCAGCGATGGGTGTGAGAGGCCATTTTTAAAATAGCACCAAAATCACACAGGCACTATAGGCAGAGTGTGGAGGGTCTGCTTAGACCAGTGGTTCTCAACCTGTGGGTCCCTAGATGTTTTGACCTTCAACTCACAGAAATCTTAACACCTGGTAAACTGGCTAGGATTTCTGGGAATTGTAGGCCAAAACACCTGGGAGATCACAGGTTGAGAACCACTGGCTTAGACCTTCACCTCTTCCTACCAAAGACAACAGCTGTGTGTGCTACACAACCTGATCTGAACACCCTAAGCCACTTCCTTCTGCTACTTGCAGGTGCAATGGAAGATACTCTTCTTTCACGATCTCCCATGTGGAACATTTTGAATTTTGGAGTATTTCAGATTTTAGAATTCTGGATCAGGAATGCTCAACCTGTAGTCATTTTACTATAGCTATTTCACAATTTCAGCTTTTTCCTGTCTCCATGTAGGGCTGGGGAAAACTTCTGTCTTAAACCCTGGAGAGTCATTCTGAGGATGGAGGACTGGCCGAACTCCATACCCAATAATTTCCATCTGTGCCTTGAGGCCGTTACTGGATGGCTGCGAGCCAGCAGGTTGAAGGTGAATCCAGCGAAGACGGAGATCCTCTGGCTAGGCCGCCCGGGCGATAGGCAAATCCAACTACTGACCCTGGATGGTGAGGTATTACGCCCGTCATCATCTGTAAAAAGCCTGGGTGTCCATTTGGACCCTCTGCTGTCAATGGAGGCTCAAATCTCCATTGTCAGCAGAACCGCGTTTTACCACCTGCGACAGGCAAGGCATCTGGCTCCCTAGAACGACCTGGAACGACCTAGCCACGGTAATCCAGGCCACGGTCATCTCAAGACTTGACTACTGTAACGCTCTTTACATTGGCCTTCCCTTGACCGTGATCCAGAAACTTAAGCTAGTGCAGAATGCTGCAGCTCGTCTCCTCGCGGGGGAGCCTGCGTGCTGCCATATAACACCAATACTGCAAGATCTGCACTGGCTCCCAATTGAATTCCAGATCACCTTCAAGGTGTTAGTTCTTACTTTTAAGGCCTTATATGGTCTGGGGCTAGTGTACCTACAGGATCGCATGATTCCATATAACCCTCCGAGATCTCTACGCTCAGAAGACCAGAATCTTCTAGGCATCCCCAGCATGGAATCTTTTCACCTTACATCAACTAGGCGAAGGGCCTTTTCTAACATTGCCCCGGTGTTGTGGAATGCTCTGCCATCGGAGATACGGGCTTTGCGAAATCTAACCACCTTTCGTAGAGCATGCAAGACACATCTTTTCAGGCAGGCTTTTGAATGCTTGTGACTTTTAACTGTGTTTTACTTGTGTTTTATCTATTGTATTTGTATAATTGTGTTGTAAATCGCCCCAAGCCCTTTGGGAGTGGCGGTGTACAAGTCCAATAAATAAATAAATAAATAAAATTATTAAAATTGTTATAATTAATTATTAATAATAATAATTTAATTTGTTTGTGATATTAAGGGTTCCAGTTCCGAACCCTAAATAATAAAAAGCATGATACAAAACCAATAAAATGAATTAATTACTAAAATAGAGCAGGGACGTGAATCATACAGCACCTGAGCTGTTGCGGAACTACAGTTCCCAGCATTCCTCCCCACTGGCTATGCTGGCCATGGCTGCTGGGAGTTGGACTCCAACATGCGAAGGCCACAGAACCCCCACCCCTGGACTGCAATTTCCATTAGAAGCAAGCCTTAACATGATGCTTAAATTGACAAAGCAATAATTGAAACATCTCACTAGTATAATGGAAAAAAATCTTTTTAAAAGCTTCTCACCATAAAGGGCTTGACATCTACTTTACAGCATTTTAGTGTATCTCAGATGCTGGAACGCAGAACACACACTGAAATACACAGGGAAAGGTGCGGCACAAAGCCTGGTACAAGGTCAACCTTGGCTCCTCTCTATTGTGGATTTAAACAGGACCTCCGAAAGAAGTTTAATTTACTCTTTGTGGAGATTATTCCGATCTCTTGTCAGAAAGTTCACCCGCCAAGATAAGTATATTCAAAATAAGCTTTCATTAGTCCAAAATAACATGCAGCAAAGCAGGTCAAGGAGGATTAAAATGTATTCTCTAGCCCAAGATTTGTCTTTAAAGACAATGAGAAGAAAAATGTGATCACAGAGAGAGAGATTGCATAGATGCACACACGTATCTTAAACAGGAACATCAGAGCAGACATGGGCACACTTCCCATGCACAAGTATGCACATGCACTTCCCATGCTTCAAGTTACCTGTTCTTAGGCAAGGTGGGTTGCCGTGAGTTTTCCAGGCAGTATGGCCATGTTCCAGAAGCATTCTCTCCTGACATTTTGCCCACATCTATGGCAGACATCCTCTGAGGTTGTGAGGTCTGCCATAAATGTGGGCGAACATGCTTCTGGAATGTGGCCATACAGCCAGGAAAACTCACAGCAACCTAGTGTTTCCGGCCATGAAAGCCTTCGACAACACTCTGAGGTGGTTTTGCAAACTCCTTCCTCTGAAGTATAGCCTACAACAGTGATTTTCAACCAGTGTGCCGCGGAACACTAGTGTGCCATGAGAGATCATCAGGTGTGACGTGGGAAATTATCTTCAAACTTCATTCATATATAAACTATAAGACTGACAGCTGTTGAGCAAGAGCTTCGTGTGTGTCTTTCTACCATTCCTGCCAGGATATCTATTTTGTGTTCATCGAAACAGGCCCAGGTTTCACACTAAGTGAGTGTATAAATACATTTAAAAACATATTAACTATATATATTACTGTGTTAGAGTGTCATTTTGTGTCATTTTGGTTGGTGGTGTGCTCCTGGATTTTTTTAATGTTAAAAGTGTGCTCAAAAAAGGTTGGGAAACACTGGCCTACAACATGCTTTGGGGTATTACTCTCTAAAAATACCTGTTGAACTCATAGTGTAAAGAAGCATTTAGCATGGATAAGGATGGCAGACTTGGGACCTGTAGTAACATAAAGGTAAAGCTTTCCCCTTGACATTAACTCTAGTCGTGTCCAACTCTGGGGGGGGGGTGCTCATCTCAATTTCTAAGCCAAAGAGCCGGTGTCATCCATAGACACCTCCAAGGTCATGTGGCCAGCATGTCTGCATGGAGCACTGTTACCTTCCCACAGAAGCAGTACCTATTGATCTACCCACATCTGTATCTTTTCAAACTGCTAGGTTGGCAGAAACCAGGGCTAATAGCAGGCGCTCATCACACTCCCTGAATTCGAACTGCCGACCTAGGGTTTCTTTTAAAGGCAAGGAATAGTCAGAGCTGGTTTTGCTAATACCTTCCTCTGAAATGTAGCCTATAGCACCTAGTGTTTATTGTCAGATTCCCATCCAAGTACTTCGCTTCGCTTCGCTTCCAAGTTTAGATTGGATCTGGAATATTTAACTTATTAAAAATACAAATAAACAATAGATCTCCGCTGTCTCATCAAGTTATATTTGTAGATACTTCACGGATATAGGAAGATGCCGAGAGGTTCTCATAGCAAAGAAAGCAAATTAATCTTATTATTATGCTTTGTAGATAATCAGATTGGATTAAGTCATGATGTCACAAAAGAGGTTAAAGACAGGTAAGGATAATTCATTCCAGGTGATGCTAACCAATTAGAAAAAATGCATGTGAAGACATCATGCTGCTATGTATATAACCCATTAGCTTTTTCTACATGCTGATGTACTGAGGAGGCCAAGCAAAGGAATAACAATGCATCCTGAATCGAGGGCCACTCAAAGCAATTAATGCAAAATCATCAAACTTTGTAACACAAGATCCCCCTGTTCAATACTAACTACTTCCACCCTGGCTCCTGTATTCAACTAGATCCTAGGCTTATAAAAATATCGTTCAGGTTCGACTGGTTTGACTTGACTAGAACTTCTTCATAAATTCACACTAGAACTAGAAGAATATCGTTGTCTTCTCAGGCCCCTTCTACACCGCCATATAATCTATATTATAATAGCAGATAATCCACATTATCTGCTTTGAACTGGATTATATGAATCTACACTACCATATAATCCAGTCCAATGTGTTGCTGAAGGCTTTCATGGCCGGAATCACTGGGCTGCTGTGAGTTTTCCAGGCTGTATGACCATGTTCTGGAAGCATTCTCTGCTGACATTTTGCCCATATCTATGGCAGTCATCCTCAGAGGTGGTAAGGTCTGTGTTCCTCATTGAGGACTTGAGACTTGGGCAGTGTGGGGTTGAATTCCAACACAGACGTTACAAACTCTGAGGATGCCTGCCATAGATGTGTGTGAAACGAAGCATTCTCTCCTGATTTTTCACCCACATCTATGGCAGGCATCCTCAGAGGCTGTGAGGTCTGTTGGAAACTAGGCAAGTGAACACCTCCCAACAAAGGATCACCCTCAGGCAGCAACCAGCCAGGCTTTGAAGCTGCAAGGCTATTTAATGCTAATCAAGGTAGCCAATTGTGACATTCACACTTGCCTCAAGCAGACAAGAGTGCTTTCTCTCACCCTGGACATTCCACAGATATATAAACTTCGCTTGCCTCGTTTCCAACAGACAACCTCTGAGGATGCCTGCCATAGATGTGGGCGAAACATCAGGAGAGAATGCTTCTGTAATATAGCCATACAGCCTGGAATACTCACAGCAAGCCACTCCAGTTCAAAGTAGACAGGCTCGGATTTCCCATAAGGCCAACCTAGACCATGGCCTAGGGGCGCAAGCCGAGGGGGGCGCAGAATCACGGACCAAAAAATATATGTTGAAACAAATAAAAACACTGTGGCCGGCCCCTGGGGTCTCTCCCAACTCAGCGGCATGCACCCCCCAGGGACGCCCCCGGCCGCTCTGCGTGCACCTGTTTCCCTCCCTCCCCATGATCCTTCCCATCCGCAGGAGCAGATGGGGAGCCTGCTTTCCGAGCGAACGAGTGAGCAAGCACGAGACCCGTGCACGCCCCCCCCCCGCTCCCTCGCGCGCTTCCCCATGCTTCCACCTCTCTCCCTCTTTTATTGCAGAGCCAGAAATAGCCTTTTTTTCTGCCCCAAAACGGGTGGGTAGGTGAGTGGGCTAGCTTCCTAGCCATTCAGAAGGGTCCCTTTTCGGTTGCCTCCGTTTCCCCGGCGGCGCTGACGGAGAAAGAGAAAGAGAGGAAGGGCCGTGGGCGGGGTAGGTGGCATCACCAGCCGCTTTGACAGCTCCCTCCGCGCTTCAGAGGCTGGCCTTTTAATTGCTTTCCTCGAGGCGGCCCGGCCCGACCCCTGGCGCTCGGCTGCCTGAGACACTCCTCCTTCCACCTGGCCATGGGAAGCACCTGCTGGAGCCTCCTGGTGGCCTTGGCCTTCCTGCTCTGCTGCCCAGCGGGTAAGTAGGGGCCCTGGCCCTTTTCCATGAGGGAGGGGGGTGTGCAGTAGAGGTTGGCTTAAAAAGGGCGTAATTCCAAATTGTGGCCTAGGGCGCAAAAAGGTGTTAATCTGGGCCTGAAAGTAGATAATCTGGATTGTATATGGCAGCATAGAAAGGGCCTCAGTCAGTGTCTCTTTAGTCTATCCGAACCACAGTGGAAGTTGAAAATGAGCCAGATCCATGTACAACAGATGCATTCTGCTTGTGAGTATAATCAAATGGAGATCTGGGTGTTCGGCAGTCTCCCTACCCCTGTTTCCACTATATATGTGGACAGATTTTGCGAAGAGGGTTTAGTTTGGCAGCTTTTTGCAAGCAAGGGTTCACTTCAGAGGTTATGATGGCCCCTTTAAAGTTCAGACTATTCACTGTGCCCAGAAAATGGAAGCTACCAGAAACCAATACTAAACATCAAACACACTTCATGACTTCTTCATCTTTTTCCTACTTTGCTGAACTGAGAATCTTCCTCCGCATACTTGTAAGTTAATTATCCTCATACTGTTCAACCCTAATGTCATCCTGCAATTAATTTTTTTTAAAGGATCAAATTCTTTCTAGATGTTAGGATCTCCAGCTTTCGGAGCCTGTGCTTCTGCCTTTTTATGCATTCATTTTGTGAGCGGCACCCAGCATTTGCCAAACTGAAATATGGGTTATTTCCATTTTTAAAAAATTAAGTTGGAAAAAATAACATCACTTATCCAACAAGAGTTGGCAAAAATTAATAGTAATGAGTTAATTACCATTGCCAGCTGCCTGCGAAAAGGGTGGAGGAGAAGGGGGAGAATGGAGGTCCTGTAGGCAGAGACCTTCTGCCTTTCTGCCTGCCAGAAACGGGGAAAAGGAGGGGGGGGGATCCCCATTCTAGGAAACATAAAACAAAACTTTTGTCTGCACACATTTTGTTTAGACATATATTACCTAGCACCTTTATATGGCCCACAGCAAAGGCTTTTAAATTCTCCATATCCAGCCAAATCTCTCTCTCCTTTCATATTTATAACACATTTTACTAGCTCTAAAAAGGTGAAAAACAATCACCCGGAGGAATCGATGCTTGTCGAGTTATACCGCCCTTGCCGTGGAAAAAAAGGACCATCTGCAACTTTTAAATAATGTCTGAATCCTATTTAGAATTTCCAGCCCTTTGGATATCAAGCCTTGTGTTTGTCTGCCTGATTGATTCACTTTTTAATGAACTGGGAAAGCTTGAACACTCAAACCTGAAATCTGTACCTCCCCACCTCCCTCTTCATATCCCTCTGCAGTAGCTGACTGATTATATTTCAAGTTATTACAGGATTAATACATCTGGCCTAAAATATCTCTTTTTCCCCCCCTGAACTTCATCAATAAAAAAAGTTGTACACCAGTCTTGCCCCTGCTATTTCAATTTCACACTGGATCTCCTTGCTTTACCTGTAAAGCGTTGGTATCGTATCAGTTCTTCACAACTGCCAACAGTGCTGATGCTAAAACCTCCTCATGTCAAGGCCTTGCATAAGCTTAGAGTATTTAAGAGCACATCTTGAGCTTTTGCTGTGTACCACATCAGCATACTGAATTGACAGCCCGGGCATCATTTCATTGAAAGTAATGAAATAAGATAATCCACAAAAGCCACTTAAATGAAGGCGAAGCTGGGATGCCTTCCTCTGAATTTGCAGCACAGGGTTGCATTTCATTTTCCAGCCATTAACAACTATTAACGGCTTCATCTTAGCTCATGTTTACTCAGAAGTAAGCACAATACTCCCAAATAAAGGCCCATGTAGTACAGCCTAGGTCAGTGTTTTTCAACCTTTTTTGAGTCGCGGCACATTTTTTACATTTACAAAATCCTGGGGCACACCACCAACCAAAATGACACAAAATGACACTCTAACACAGTAATACATATAGTTAATATGTTTTTAAATGTATTTATACACTCAGTGTGAAATCTGGGCCTGTTTCGATGAACACAACATAGATATCCTGGCAGGAATGGCAGAAAGACACACACGAAGGTCTTGCTCAGCAGCTGGGAGTTATAGTTCAACCGCAATCAAAGAGCCTTCTGAACTCCACCAATGATGGAATGGAATCAAACTACCCACACAGAGAAAATACTATAAGAGTTTGGTGGGCATTAACCAAGAGAAAATACTATAAAAGTTTGGTGGGCATTAACCAAGAGAAAATACTATAAGAGTTTGGTGGGCATTGACCTTGAGTTTTGGAGTTGTTGTTCACCTATATTCAGAGAGCACTGTGGAGGGGAGGGAGGAAGACGTGGGGCAAGTCTGTGCAGTAACGCCCGCACAGGTCACGTCTTCCTCCTTCTCCCCTCCCGCAGAAGCGGCAGAATGAGCAAAGCGAGGCAAAGCAAGCAGAGCGAGGCTGGGAAGAAGGGAGCCCAAGTGGAGAAGAAAAAGTGTTCAGCAGGAAGGGGAAGAAAGGGTATTAGAGATTCCAATTTCCCACGGCACACCTGATGATCGCTCATGGCACACTAGTGTGTCATGGCACACTGGTTGGGAAACACTGGCCTAGGTCTTGGAGAGGAAAGATAAGCAGATCGATTCTGTAGATCACATACACATTTTACCTGTTTTAGGATTTTTTTTGTAAAAAAAATACAGCATTAAAATGATTTATTCCCATGAATACTTATAATTGTTTCCACAAAAAAAATCTCTTCCATGCAAGCTGCCGTCATCTCTATATCGTACAGGAAAGTTATGCACTTGTTTATAACTGTGCATCAATTCTTCAATATATTTTGCTTTGGAACAAGATACATATAAAATTCTTACTGAGCTTAATGTTGCAGCAAATAACACAGATATAGTAAGCATGCAGGATTTATCGCTTGCTGTAATGTCGTATCACATATTCTAAATATATATAGGCTGAGTGATATATACACATTCACGTGCAGACCAAATGAAAATATATTTAGTCTAAGAAGTGATAAATTGTGTTTGCTTTAATTATTCTCCTCGGCAAGCACAGCCTGGATTAAGTCGGGCTTGGTGGCGGTATTGCCTAAACAGCACACACCTCTGTTTTTTACACTGTTTGTGCCATCTCTTTCTTTACTTCCACTTCTGTGGTTGCCTAAAAACATACAAATCAGCTGAGAATTTACAAGTGAAGAAATCTACACATGCCTCCATCCAGACATTGACAAGAATGAGACCTCAATGTCCATTTGGCAATACCAAATTTGTTATATATGCCACAACAGATAGTTTCCATCAACCTTTCCTCCTTGCTTCTTCTGTCTGTTCTCAGTAACCCTGAAACCGTGGACCAGCTATTACCTTGCTTTACACTTTCAAGTACAATCAATGGCTGAAATCCTTGCTTCCATGCTAGAAATTGTTCTAGTGATCAGCAACTTGGCTTCAATGCCATGAATCCTTCCATCAATGCTTTAACTATTGTTTTAGGTATGCTATCTGTGTTATTTAAACCATTGATTTTCAACCTTTTTTGAGCTGCGGCACATTTTTTACATTTACAAAATCCTGGGGCACACCACCAACCAAAATGACACAAAATGACACTCTAACACAGTAATACATCTAGTTAATATGTTTTTAAATGTATTTATACACTCACTTAGTGTGAAGCCTGGGCCTGTTTCGATGAACACAAAATAGATATCCTGGCAGGAATGGTAGAAAGACACACACGAAGCTCTTGCTCAACAGCTGTCAGTCTTATAGTTTATATATGAATGAAGTTCGAAGATAATTTCCCACGGCACACCTGATGATCTCTCACGGCACACTAGTGTTCCACGGTACACTGGTTGAAAATCACTGGTTTAGACAATGCATGCCTTTAACATCTAGGGGCGCATCCAGACAGCACTTAAAGTGCGCGCCCTCCCGCATTTTCATGCGTGGCATCCAAATGGTGCCCCACGTAAATGCAACTGCATTCAGAACAAAGCAAGGAAACCCTGCATTGTGCCAAGGTAATTTATCAGTGGGAAAGATGCAAGTCTTCTTGAAAGATCCATGTCTTTCCCATTGTGGACAGAGTCTGGACTGCCTCCTCAGTAGTCCTGGGAATTTTGAGGGGCCCATCCACACAGCCCTTTCACGTTTTCAGGCCTTCATGAGGCTGGAATATCTGAGAGAGTTTTAACGCCCTCTCCAAACTCCCAGAAAAGCATTAAAAATAAAATAACTTACCCGGCCACCATTAAAGTGCTGCCGGAGCTCTCCTGGTGCGTAGGAATGACATGCCAGGAGAAATGAGAAAGAGGAAAATTGCTCCTCTCCCTTTCCCTTTTTCCTGGCATGCCATTCCTACATGCCAGGAGAGCTCTGGCAGCACTTTAATGGTAGCCAGTAAGTTATTTTATTTTTTAAACATTTTTGAAAGGGGCTTTGGGAGAGGTGGGGGTTGTCACCCTGCCCTCCCGGAAGGTTCCAGGAGGTCATCTGGACACCCTCCCCTGAAAAACATACGCTTTCCCGGGGGAGAGGGTGGACTAGAACCCTGAAACAATCAAGTTTAACAAACGTGAATGCTCCCAGGTTAAAGGATTGCCTAGAACCATCCTTGGGTTCCCAGGTTTTAGCAGTGGCTGAGAATGCCAGCGATGCCCCTTCCTGGAAATAGCAGATCTCAGCAGAGGGACACAAGGTTTTGTTGCATTCCCTTTGGATTACTGTAATGTGCTCTGTTTGGGGCTGCCTTTGAAGCATGTTCCGGAAAGCAACTGGTACAAAATGTTGCACCCAACTGTTGAGTTGGGTTGATTACAAAAAACATTTATGGGTTTGGCTACATTGATAAATAATTCTGTTTAGCACTTCATTTTCCCAGTCTGCCTTGGCCCTACAGCAGAACCTTTTTGACTCAAAGAACCATGACAGCAAAATATTTGGAAATTTATTTCAGTGAGAGCCATGTAATATATATAATATATTTTAAGACTGAATTCAACTGAATGTGAGTCTATACGTACATACTATGAGAAAAGGATTCCCCCGGCAGAATGACGGGACACTTCAGACCTAGCTCTTCAAAAGGCACGCTCAGGACTCTGGGAAGGAAGAGAAGACGGAAGGAAGGAAGGAAGGAAGGAAGGGGAAAAGAAAGAAAGGCAGATGAAATAAAGGAGGGAGGGGAGAGGAAGAAAGAAAAGAAGAACGCACTATGGAAAAGGAAGAAAAGAAAAGCAGGAGAGAGACAAGGAGGGGGAAAGAAGGAAATGGGAAGGGAGGAAAGGAAAAGGTGGGAAAAAGAAAGGAAAGGGAGTGAGGAAAAAAATAAAATAATGGAGAGAAAAGAAGAAAAGAAAGAAGTGGAGAGAGAGGGAAGTGAAAAGAAAGGAAGGAGGAAAGGAAGACGGGGAAAAGGATAAAAGAGGAAGGAAGGAAGAGGGAAGGAGGGAGAATGGAGGAAAGAAGGAAGGGGAGAGAGGGAGGAAAAGTAAGGAGAGAAAGAGAAGGAAAGGGTGAAGGGGAAAGAGGAAGGAAGGAAGGAAGGAAGGAAAGAAGGAAGGAGAGAATGGAGGAAAGAAGGAAGGGGAGGGAGAGGGAAAAGGAAGGAGAGAAGGAAAGGGTGAAGGGGAGAAAGGAAGGAAGAGGAAGGAAGGAAGGAAGAGGGAAAATGGAGGAAAGAAGGAAGGGGAGAGGGAGGGAAAAGGAAGGAGAGAAGGAAAGGGCGAAGGGAAGAAAGAAAGGAAGGAAGAAGAAGGAAGGAAGAGGGAGGCGACGATGGAGGCGCAGTCACGGTGCATTTGTGTCACTCCTCCCCGCTGCATGCTGGGAAACTGAGTCCCGGCCTGCTCTGGAGAGCCAGATGCAATCATGAAAAGAGCCACATCTGGCTTCCGAGCCATAGGTTTCATACCCCTGCCCTACAGTGATTCCATTAATGCCACATACACCTTACTCATCATAGTGAAATCATCATAACCAGCCACACATCCCCCCCCCCCCCGGCAAACCCATCCATCGGCAGTCCACCTTTCATTATTTTGGGCCACACGACTGTGGGTGCTTTGCTTCTTTTTCCTGCCATATATGCAAATAAATGTATTTTATATTGTGCTAATGCGAATATTTATATATAAGAACCTTCTTTTTAAAAGAAACAATTAAAATTCAACCCAGGACAAAACTATTGGTGGGAATGATGACCTTCCACCAGCCAGCTCTGCCCACCACTATCTCTTCCCCCATCAAGACAGCAAAATGGTGCCACCTGGAGGGTTGACCATATACCCGAAAGTCCAGATTTTCTGTAAAATCTTGGGATAAAAGTCAAGTTTTTAAAAAATATTTTAAAATCCAAAGGGACGCACAACAAACAAATTGTCATGGATGTCATGTGTCAGGCTCAAGGTGATTATTACTTTTTTTGGTCCATACAGATAAGTCCAGAGCTTTATATTTTAAGTTTTAAATAATGTTGTTAATGTTTTAATGTCTTTTTACACTATTTATTGTGTTCTGTTTGTGAGCCACCCCGAACCACCCTGGGAGTGGCGGCCAAGAAATCAAATAAATAAATAAATAAGTCCTAAATTCCTTGTTGCAATACCTCCACAGGTTAGTGGTGGTCCCTTTTTAAAGCATAATTCAAAGTTCTGGTAATTATTTAAAAATCTGTGTACAACAATTCTCCCATAGAAAGCTTCTTGGGTTTTGAAATCTACGAGAGAGGCCCCTATCTGAGTCTCACCACTTTTAGAGGCATAGACACAAGTCAGGGATTTCTTTGTCACATCTACCAGATTATGAAACTCTATTCCAAAATAGGTCCTGTTTGTTGCTCTTCTTTCAGCAGACAAAGACCTGCCTATTCAAATAACCTTTCTAATTGCTTGTGGACACGTTAATATTTTTTAAATGCTTTTATGACTTGTCTGTTATTACTGTGGTATTTTAACATACTGGTGTTTCAGCACTATAACTAATTTAATATTTTTATATGTATAACTTATTGTGTTTTTATTGGAGCCCTTTTAATTACATTGGAAGCTGTCTTGCATCTCAAGCGTGGGAGAAAGTTGGGATATAGATCAAATAAAAATAAATAAATTGTTGTGGTTGTTATGGGATTATGTAATCTCCTACACATCAAATTATACAGCAGCATTAGCTTTATTTAAAAAAATTGGGAGGAACAAAATAAAAAGTGACATCTTAGGGATTAATGGTGTTTATGCAGATCACAGTTCATACGATAATAGCAAAATGTTGGAAAACTTGGTACATAGAGCTATGGAAAATCCCTGTGGCAGAAAAAATGACAAAATCAGTTTAGGTTAGTAAATGATTTTATTTTATATACAAACCAGAAAGGTATTCAATATCTGCCAAGGTCCTTTCTCAAACTACAGAACAGAGATCAAATACAAATTATAACATAGAGAACCGTTCAGATAATCTCAAAAATATAATTGGATTTATTTTGTAATTGTAATATAAAAGAGGAAAATACGTTCTGTATCTTTGAACTATGTGCTTTCTTTTCTACTTTTTATTTTGTATTTTGAAAATTAATTTTAAAACAATTATATATACACACACACCACAGACTCTTATTCTTCTAGGAATTCAAAGCACACACCCCTTCCCCTTTCACAGTAAAACAGCTATCTGAAGTCTGGTCAGGGCTCCAAAGAAAGGCATGGGGTGTAATGCAGGAGGCCCCATGGCTAAACATTATTTACTTTTAGTTTTTCTTTGGGAAGGTCCTTCTCTATTTGAGACCTGGAAGAGTTACTAGTCAGTTGAAGCGGACGACATAGACTAGATGGGTAAATGGTCAGATCTGAGTAAAGTAATTTCCTAAAACCATCTCCAGGCCTGTTCTCCCCCTATGGAAAGAAGACATAGCACACTGCCATGACTCCATCCTATGGAATAATGAAAACTCTAGTGTGATGAGGTGCCCTACTCTGAAAGTCAGCACTAGGGACCTTGTCATACATGTCGATGGAATCGCCGTGGATCGTCTTGGATCATGGTGATTCTACTAGTGCCCACCTGGGGGGGGGGGTGGACCTGTCATCCCCCACATCATCCATCATCCCAGCTCTCCCCCCCCGCTCATCACACAGGGTAGAGCGTGAAGATGGCTCTTTCCATTAATTTCAAGAGAAAGACGGGAAACCTCCTGTCTTTCGCCACCATCTTATTTTCAGCCATGGCAGGGTTTGTTTGTTTTTTCAGTTCAACCACAGAGGCTCCCCAGAAGTACTTTTCCAGGGTTGATGGGAGCCGTCAACCTCCATGGCCAAACTTGCAAAAACCCATTGCTGCCACCAAAAATAAACCCATGTGAAGAGGTCCTATAGAGAATTCTGAGTACCTCACAAAATTTGCAGATCTCAGAATTACATGGCATAAGTAGCATAGCAAATGTTCTAACTTTGTGATATGGATCCGCCTCTACATAGATGGAAGGGTATGACCAGTACAGTTGAGACTATTATTAAACATGGCTTCTCCCTTTGCCCTGCAATACATCGTCTACTGATTTGCCACCTGGGAAAACTGAATGAGCAATATACCTTTCCAGACTTGCTTTTTTGCTCAAAGTTCCTCTCTGTCAGACTACGCCAAAGACACCAAACACTAGATTTTTCCTGGCATCCTTTTTTATAAGGGAATTGAAGCATAGCCAAAGACAAGGCAGAAGATTTCTGTATCCAATGACCAGGGTATAGATTCAGGTCAGATCTGCAACAGCCCAGGTACACCTTTCCAGCTGTCCTGGTATTTATACAAACTCTCAAAGGTGCTGGACCTAGATGAGTCTCCAGTGTTGCTCTCTCTTTGCCACAACCAATCACTCCAGAACCCTAAGTGATGTGTCCAAGCAGGCTTTTGCATTAAATTGGTATCTTCATAGCATACTTAATAGGGAATAATGAGGTCCAATGCAACTTATTAAAGGCATGGCAGTTTCCTTTCTTCAGACATGTCTAAGGGTGGAATTACAACATTATTATTTTTCAATAAAACACACCATCAAGTGGGATTCAGCAACTAAGCTACCAGTTTTCAACATCTTTTTGAGCCAGGGCAATTAAACAGAAAATGATGGTGGGGAACGAGATAAACAATTCTGCTTCCTTTCTGGATGCAATTAAAGGTATAATCTGTTTCATTTAAATACCTGTGCAAATACTCTTCCCTTAACACAACAAACATGAATAGTGTACATTTTCAAGAGTATTTTTCCCCATGCCTTCAGAAGCAACTTACTGATGAAGAAAGAATTATAATACAGCTAGATGCTGTGTATACAAATGGCCAGCTAGTTCTGTCACATTCAATCTGCTCCACTGTTGTTGTCAGGTCGACTTCAATTTACATAAACCCTATGAATGAGAGACCTCCAAGTTGCTATTATCTAAAGGGTTCTTAGATCTTGCAAACTTGAGGCCATGGCTTCCTGGATTGAATACATTCACCTTTAATATGCTCTTTTTCTTTAACTACTGCCTTCTGCTTTACTAATAAGTCGCATCATCTTATGATATCTTATTTCTAATAAGTCACATCATCTCATGATATCTCATGGATCTTCTCCTACAGGGTCAGAAAAGGATTGGGTTTTCTTTTTTAAAAAAAAGAAAAGAAAAAGAAATATGTATTTTGGTGTTTTTTAGTAGATCACTATCAGTGGTTCTCAACCTGTGGGTCCCCAGGTGTTTTGGCCTACAACTCCCAGAAATCCCAGCCAGTTTACTAGCTGTTAGGAACCGTGGGAGTTGAAGGCCAAAACATCTGGGGACCTATAGATTGAGAACCATTGGTTGATGTAATCAAAGCTTTTGTCAACTTTGTATTCACGTGTAATAAATGGAACTAATACTAGTTTGGAGTCTTTGCTACTGTGAGATTTTTCTACTCTACAGCCAAAAGTAGAAAAATCCCACATTCTTAACTCCTTGTGTAAAATCCAGACTTTATACATCGCATGATATTGTCCACAATGCAGCAACTGAATCTCAAGAAAACAACGCTGCCTTTTGTGTGCTTTTTGCATTCTGCAGCCGATACGTAACAGAGAACCGGCTGTGCATGTGCTGCTTAGGGAAGACTTGTCATTTAAGGCTTAGCATTCCTCTATTCCTTTTCTATCCTCACCCCTCACCCAACACACACTTTTCCTTGTTAGAAAAAATGTTATATTTTTCCTCCATGTGCGTTTGCACACATATGTGCAGCCTAAACATGGTTTATTTACTCCCTATTTTGGTATCCCTCTGAAGTATTGGGTCATTTTCTTCTCCTCCAAGGACCTAGAGAGCTCTAGCGATCACACTTCAGGATCCCTTTACTGCTTCTTGAATGTCCACCAGGCTAATGTTTGTCCCTAAGTCCCATCAGTCCAATTAAATCACTGTACCAAAGAGGATTTTGTTCCTCTAATGCTTCTGTTTATTTTGTAAATCACTTTGTCACCTTTCTGTGAGTCATTTTACTAAGCTTGTGCCCTGAAATTCATTAAAATTTTGCACAGCAAAATGATAACCTTAATTATCCAGACAACCTGTGTGACCCAAATTACTTGATGCATTAAAGCAATACTAGATGCTATCAGAGGTTGCCCACAAATCTTGCCCTCAAAGTTTGTGTGAAGGAGAGTTTGTGGACGCACATAAAGAGAGAATAACACACTTCCTACTAAATATGTTTGCATATAAATGTTATGTCTTGCATTAGAAAGCAACACTACAATATTTAACAAGACTTGTTAAATGTGAATGTGTGTATGCATTTTCTAAGTTGTTTTTCAATTCATCTTCCTGTGAGCAAATGGCACCACATATTAACAGGCAGCTGTAGTATATTACTGGTATATCCAATGAAACCTGCTTTCATTTTCTTACCATTTCTAAGACTAATTGCTGAGCGTGTTATCTCAAGTTTCTCAAATACTAATCATTTTTAGCTGTAGAAATTCTGAAAAAAAATAGTACTTACATTGTAACATTCCATACAAAAGACACAGTAAGGTGATTACTAAGGTTCACAGTGCAAAAGCTATTAGTGTTTCAGTCTGTTCTAGGAATTGTAATTTATAGTAATTGTTCTAAATCCAACAGACAATTGTTTGATAGTAGGGCATGACAGAATGCTTAGGCACACTTCAGTGGTTTCACCAATATCTTTCCTAGAAAATAAAATAACTAAACTGGCATGGAGAATTCTCACAGCCTTTGCAGATGTTGCCGAACACCAACACCCATTATCCCCAACTAGGGTCATATTGTGTTGAGTACTGTGGGTAGACCCCAAATGGGCTCCCCTTAGCTCAATGTTGGGGGTCACAAAAATTGGCAACAGTAAAAGGTTTCCGAACACCATCAAGATATTTACACAACAGTAAAAGGTTTCCGAAGACCACCAAGACATTATACAATGTGCTGCGTTGACAGTGAATTCTGCAGAAATTGCTTTAGCTGTACTTCATAAAAAGGAAATTCGGCCTATTTAGTAAGCTTTGCAAATGCTGGTTTATTATCAGTTAATATCTGATATGTTTACCTTTTCTATATACCTATAAAATCATGTACAAATTTCTCAGGTGAAAAAGGACAACATTTAAGAAGCCCTGGTCTAGAGCTGATGGGAATTGAGATCCAACACCATCTAGAGTGCCACAGGTTACTGACCTGTGACCTCAGACAAAGTAGGAAATGTGCAGCCCTCCAGAAGTTGTTGAATTGCAACTCCGAGCATTCAACACTACCTAGGGCAGGAGTGCTCAAACTTTTTAAGCAGAGGGCCAGTTCATGGTCTTTCAGACTGTTTGGGGGCCAGATTATAGTTTGAAAAAAAACAAAACCCTAAACCAATTCCTATGCATACTACACAAATCTTATTTGTAGCGCAAAAAAATTGAAAGAGCAATACAATATTTCAAACGAAGAATAATGTTAACCGACATAAACTTACCAGTATTTCAATGGGAAGTGTGGATCTGCTTTTGGCTGAGGAGAGTCAAGTGAATTAGGATTGCTGTTGTTGTGTGCCTTCAAGTCATTTCAGTCTTAGGGTGACCCTAAGTCTAAAGTTTAGGGTGGGACTGGATAAATGAACTATGAACTTAGAGGGTCATATCCAGCCCATGGGATTTAGTTTGAGAACTCCTGGCCTAGGGAGTTCAGCAACATCTGGAAGCTTGCCCAATTCCCCTCCCTAACCTAATAGGATTCCCACATTGTGTTTTAAGGTCCTTCATATTACACTTCTGTCTGCCTACTTGGAAGCATATCCCTTGAATGGAATTTACTGCTGAAACAGTGTGCTTAGGATTCAAGTGCATCTCCCAAACTTTCTACATTTCACACTAGAAGACAAGGCATATGATGCTTTTAATTAATTAAAATACACATTCCCAGTGCACATGAAAGGTTTTCAGGACAATGTTATGGATCAGCTCTGTTCTAGTCTTCCGTTTAATTGAGATTAAAAGGAGCAAAAGACTGCTCTTCACAAAACTGTAACAAGTCAAGGCCTGTAGCACATTACTGGCATCAGAGCCCACAGCTTGCAGCTCATTTTTACAGCCGTTCTGAAGTCAAAAGCATTCTCTCCAGAAGGCATCCTTGGCCGAGCCAAGCAAAGCCACCCCCCTCCCCACTGTCACCCAAACATGGTAATAACTTTATGCACTGCAGGTTGAACTTTCAAAAAATCAGCCCAGACTTGTCTTTGCTCTTCATAGGTTTGCAATGAGATCATTGTGCTCCATTGAGAGCTCAAATTCTTTAGCTTGACAAAAGACATAGGTGAACGTGTCACGCTTTTACTGTTTTGCAGAGCTCAGATTCTGCAAAGATAACACGAGCTGCTCGGTGCTTGCCTAGGCTCTGAACGTGTGTTAATCTAAAATGGCTGCTCGGTAATACTTTAATTGCAGTTTCATGGCAACAAATTGCCACTTAGCTGTAATAAATTTTCTTGTGGCTTAGTCGGACTAACAATGAAGGTATGCACCTGAAAGAAAAGACAATGGGAACCTAGAATGTTATGTTCTACAACGTCAAGGCACGGGGGAGCAGACCACAATGCCAAGCCAAGAGTTTTACACCAAAATATTTGGCACAAAGAAATATACACATGCCACAATCTCACTTCTCATCTTTATTATGAGAGCACTCTTCATAATACATTTCCCAAGTACCAGAGCACTGTATATTTTTAAGAGCATTTAAAAATAATCTATATGACAAATAAATATGGACTGATTGGCTAGCAGTCAACTTTTTGTAGCCTTAAAATAGCAGTACTGTCCACCTGACTACTTAACATAAACAATCTGTGTGAACATATATGGCCAATGCTGTACAGTAACAGAGCTAAATGTTTAAAGCAGAGGTGAAGAACGTTTCCTTTCAATGGTCCCTGATGCAAAGAAATGTAGATGGTGAATGGAGCTGGATCAAAGTCACCAACATTTTCAGGACTGCATAGTTACATCCAATCCCAATCCCTCGGTGTCCCTCTCCCATTAAAATTAAGTCAACAATATTTTCCATGAGTAACCTTTTTCTGTTATGTTACAGTTATAATTTCGTTTTATATAAGACACTGGAAGCAACATCATAATGGATAAGGAAAGACCGTCTGGCATGGCATACAGGATTTGATTGGGAAAAGCTTGAACCATCCAGTGCATGGGGGAATGAGATCTAATGGCTGGTAAACTAGAGAGATATTACCTGTTAACAAAGCAGCCCATTTTTTTCAAAACTAGTTCATCAAAAATGATAATTAATCAGTATTACATAATATAAACATGAACACTGTATTAATTCATGGGGATGATTTCAGACTGGGTCAACTGCCTGTTCAATATCTTTAAGATGCAGATTTTGAACATTCAAAAGTATCTGTAAGCAAAATATACGTAACCTGAATTCTTGAGATCTTTGTGCCTACAGTAACTTCTTGATATAGAGAAGCTGACCTTCCTTGTCCTAAACTTTAAGGTGGGAGTTGTGGTCAGGAGGGCCACCATTTTAAATAGTTCTTCACATAAGAGCAAGCCTTTCCAGTGCCCCTCCCAAACCGCCACATACTTCCCCACCATTACAGCCCCCTTTTTATTGTTTGATATGCCTCTAGTTTCAAGAGTGTTTTACCCCAGGCAAGAATACTAGTTAAATATGTTCCATTGTATATTCATAACTCCATCAGTCCTCCTCCAATTTAGCACATCAAAGCAAAAGCTTCATCACTTGCATGTGGATTAGGCTAACATGAGTGACATTTGTAATCTTATAGGTCTGCAACTTAAGAAATGCTTTTAAGCTTGCTATTAAATAGGTAGCTGTGCTTTAAGAACCAGTCATATAATAGTTTATTTAAAGACTTTAATGAACTTCAGCCTCTTCATTGCTAAATGCCACACTATATTACTTACTGAAAATTATTAGCCATCATCTTAGTACTTCTAGGTTATATTAGACAACTGTAAACCTGGCACGTACGGCTTTAGCAGCCGCAGGATGAGTGCTTATATACTGAATGAATGAATTTTAAAAGGAAGTCTACAACAGTGCTAATACATAGGCTTTATACTTCTATGCCTCAGACAATCTCCTCAAAGGAAATCAGAGAGCATAACACACAGACTTCTACTGGCTCGAAATATTTTAGTGGAACCCAGTAAGGTTCACCTTTTAAACTACCTTTCTGTTTTATTTATTGTTCCTTGGATTTGGACCAAAGTCATTTGCATATACAGGAAGTTGAGAAATATTCATTAAAAAAAATATCCATGTAAATGTATGCAACACAATGTGTTTGCTTCATTAGGTTGAGAATACACTCCGTTTGGCTGGATACAAAGGAGCTGCTGGCCATACTCCCATCTCCAGATTTCCAGAGTTTTAATGCAAGCGCTAATATCTCAATTGTAATTTACGACTTCAACAAGATGTACCAGGTTTGAAAATCATAAATTCCCCAGTTCTGATGTATGGCAAACTATGATTTGCAACAAAATTATAAGTCAAGGCGAATGCAAGAAAAGAAGCCATACTCATGGTTCGTTCATGCAACTTCGAAGCTTGGTTGAGCATTGTACCTGAACAAACCCATAAAATACTCCAAGAAACAGATCCATCCCTGAAAAGTGCGTTAATTTTAAAGATAGATTATTCACATTGGAATCTGAAGAACAGACACCTACCATTTTCCTAGTATGGGTATTTTCTACAAAATAACACATTCAAGACTCCAAATTTCTATTTACTTTGTCAACCGGCCTGAAAGATAGAATTACACAACACAACCTAATTGGCAGATTGATATCGAACACCACAGGATCCTGCATTAGATTAGGAAGTAACTCAGGCACTCTGTTACTCTTGAACTATTACTCTTCTAATGTGAAATTTAATCTGAATACAGAATTATCCATCTCATACTTTTCATTTAGACTTTCAGCCAATATTTAGAATTGTCAGATATTTATAAAAAAGGAAAATGAACATTTCACATTTGCCAGGAACAGCAGTGATAATTCCTATGTGGAGACACAGAACACTGTTCCAGGAAATAAAGTTGATGCCATATTAAACTGGATACTGTTGGAGTCTCCTCTTATTACTCTTTCGCATTGGCATCTTAGGTCATACAAAGGATCCAGCTTTATCTCTTGTACAAGAACAAGTCCGTATTTCAGAGCTAATTCTTCTGCTCTGCTTTCTTCCAAAAGTAATTCCCATGATATTCTGTGAAAATACTTAAAAGTTACAACTGAAGTTTCTTGAGGGCCTTAGCTTGTGTCCCCACCAATCATTTACCGATGTCTGATGCGCTCTTGCTTCATCTCAACAACGTATTTATTTTTCAGGTCTTCTATTTTCTTCCACTCACTTTCGGGAACCATTCAGTTCTAGGGAAATAGCTGTTACCAGTTTTCCGCTATTACATTTTCTTTTAGTATTTTCAATATATGTGCATTGTTTTCTAAAAGCGCACACATTATCACAGCTGTATTAGGTTTGTATGTTGGCTGGCGTGTACTTGCTTTTGAATGTTGTATACCATGCTGTGTTCCCCTTCTCTGTATACATCATACTGTGTTTCAAATTAACTGGATAAAATAGAAGGGTTTTGCATATATCTCACCTTTCTTTTCCTTGGGAAACAACTGTAATGAAACTTTCCAGCAAGTTTAAATTATATTACACCTTTGCAGCATCAGAACACAATAAGCACAGGTGGTCTATTATTAGAGACAAAGGGCATAAGGAAGAAATTGAACTGCACCACCATTACATTGACTATAATGCCACAGAAGGATATGAAGTGAAGTTGTTCTCTCAACATGGTGATTTATATTGCAAACTCGAGTTCTAAACCTTTCTCCAAACCCAGGAAATTTTTGAACTTCAAAATCTGGATGGTACAGTCGTTTTTGGATGTGGCCCAGCCTCTCAGTTCACATAGAAATGATTGTATAGAGCAAAGCAGGAAAACACATACACACTTCGTATTGTTTACAAGGTTTAGGTGACTTAGGTGAAAAAAGCACAAGATTAATCGCACTGAGAGCTTAACTAATGAAACACTGCTGTTATCTGAATAAATATTTGAAAGACTAGACGTTGCTTTTCAGTTCTACACAGCTGCCAAACGTGACCCGTTATTTAAAGTTCAATGCATTCCTTAGTCCCATAAAACTGTTGAAAAGCAGGAAAGTCAGATTTTGAAGTTTTAAAAAGTACCCTTAAAAGTGACAGCTATGTAAGCTTTCATTCCTTGACAGAGGTTTTCCATGGCATATTGAAGTCCAAACTCAATTAAGGATGTTTTCATTTTAAGTTTTTATTATTTAAATACACCATACTAGAGCAAATGTCTCTGAAAGTATCACAAATAAAAGATTTTTTTCTTCTTCATTCAGCAAATTAGGAGGTGAAAATTTCTACACAGTAGCTGCTATGAGCTTGATTTTTTTTTCTTTTTTGTGTCATGGGAAGTAGCAACATTAGGACAAAACACACTTACATGCATACATACATTGTATTTTACAGAGATACAACAAAAGTGTTTGTGATAGAATATCACAAGAGCCCCATCCTTCCTTTAGCTCATGTCTGAGTTTTGAAACACATTTCCTTACAACACTTAAATATACAAAGAGCAAAGAGAATGTTGTTAAGGTAAAACACAGGGTACAAATTCTGGCCAGTGCCCTGCTAATTGTTAATGAGGGTAGAAAGCAGACTTGAAAGCTTATTTTAATTAGCTTCATTAGTCATTTTCCCCACCCCTCCCACCCAAAGTTGTTCTCCTCCAGTGGATTTTTTTTCATTTTCTCTACAGTCTCCCATTAGCCCAGATTCATGGAGTCCTTAATGTTCATTTTCAGTCATTGTAATACACCAATAAATGTGGGAAGGGCAACCAAGAGTAAAGAAGGTGCAATGGCATGAAGCTGGCACTGATGCTAGCTACAAGGTGACTTGTCTACTGGAGACATGGGATCCATCTGTGATGAACAAAGTTTGAGATGAAGGCACGCATTCTGCAGTACTCTGACCTTTTAGCAGACCTGGAAGAAATAAAAACGGGTATCTTAGCTAAAATGTAACTGCTTTCGTCTCCTCCTTATTCACTTATTTTATTACATTAGTTTCCAACTGTGACTCAATTAAAGGTTTTTCTGCAACAATCATCCAAATCCCTAAAGAATCCAGACGGAAAAATAGACCACAATTTTTTTTTCTAGTTCTACACCAAGATACACTTTCACGATTAATAATTACAAAAAAGAACTTCTGGTGGGAAATTCTACAACCCCTTCTTTTCTTTTGCACAAAACGCATTTTCTTTGGATGGGGATGAAATGGCACGCCTTGCCTTTGAAGCACCAAGTACAGTGATCGTCTAAATTAGGAAAAATTCTGTCTAAAGAAAATAAGATACCCTCCCCAGGCAATGCTGGTTAACATGCTGCATAGCACAAAAGCTAAATATAGACATTTTGGAATATTTTCCTCCCATTTAAGATTCCTCGTCTGCTATGTTAGTTAATGTTACATAAACTCTGTAATATATGAAGTCAAACATGTGCCTCCACTGTGATGTGTTAATGAATTGCGATAATTAAAAATGCCTAGCTAGAGAGAAGCCTAACTTCCACGGATAAAGTAAAAACGATCGACAGTTTTAAAATGCAATCTGTTTGCAATTACCAAAATGAAATAATATATTTGATTTTTATGGTTTTTAAATGACATTTTGGGCTTCGTAAGAAGTTTTTTTTTACCCTTTCTGTAAGTTACTAAAAGCCTGAGGTCTATTAGTAACTGCAACCCCCCACTTTCAAGCTAATTAAAGTGGTGGAAGCTTGGAGGTTTAATTCCCCAGAGCTGATGCTCAGTGTGAGAAAGGTAATTTGTCTGTCCAGAACAAAGATTAGGGAGCAGCCAGCAAGCATATTTAATAAATGAGCATCAAGTGTCCTCTACTATGGACACAGACAATACCAATTATGTAAGTACAAGGGAATTGTTGAGCGATATGTAAACTAGAAGATTCTGTGCAAGAGAGAGAATAGCAAAACGTAATCTAACTCATGCTTTATTTAAAAGTATAGGAGCAAGAGCCAAGTGAATACTCCCTACCAATGAAAGGTACACCTTGTAAAATAGGGGCAGCATGAAGGGAATGAGAAAAAAGGGGATCAAGCATACCACCATGAGCTTTAAAGGAAAGCCCTCAGCTGCAAAGCATCCATCAGTCCCCATTGAGTTTGTTTGGCTGTTTAACTATGATTATTTTAATATCCAAGTCACTGATGATTGTTAGTTTGTTTAGCGGAAGGATACTATTTAAGAAGCATCTTCCCACACAAAGCCTAATAGGAAGCAGTTCTGAACAGGAGCTTAATGCTTTGATATATAACATTCACCCACATCTGATGAGCAAAATGCACATAGGGTCAGACTAGCCATTTCTCTAGAAACTACTGCTCACCCTAGGCAAGCAGATAATTACAACACTGATAACTCGTGAATGCTTAGCCTAAGGCATAATGTGTTCAAACAAAAGAAAAGAAAAAGGAGGATAATCTACAAGAGATGTGCCACTTTGGTCCATTAAATGGAGTTTTTCTCTTATATAAGAAAAGATACTGGAACCAGTTCCTTACCCTCAAGACCTGACCAGTATCAACTCCTGACCATCACATGAAACTATACCAATTTAAATACAGAATAAACTGATGAAACTCAACTCCGTTATTCTCAGAGTCTAGAGATTGTTTGGGTAACTTCAGATTACTGGCCTTTTATAAAACTGGGGAGTTGATAAAGGAGAATATGGCCTATTGTTTTCAAGTAAGATAAGGGTGATATCACTGGGGCTTTCATGGGGCTTCCTTCTGCATCTATTAAAACCAGAGGCATCTGTGTTGACTCCTGGATACAGCAATCACTATTTGAATGACTTGTAAAATCCAATCCTTCTATGGCGCAAGTGGAATGACGCTACTGACACTTCCCTATGAGTAATGGGTACATAAAGAACCACAGAATATGCAGTACTGAAGGGGACACAAACCACTTTTTCTTAAGACAATGTAACTCTGCTGAATGATAGTACTACCATTCTCACCCAAATACATCCATGGGCATTATGAACCACACATTGTACTATACTGGTATCATGCATTGACAAAGTCACTTTGCTGCCTTCTGTTTTTCTCCCATTTAAAACATGCTTGCAATGTCCAACAACCACAGAAGAATGTGCTCTTACGGTACCCTTCCATCATCATGAGTTACATATAGGATGGATGCAGTTTTGTAATCACAGCGTATGTTTGTTTCATTTCTCTCATCTCTACCCTAACTGCCGACATGACTCTCTACCTTTGCAAAAGCACAGAAAGACATGCAAACGTATTAAACTTTAACACACAATACATAGATAAAAATGAATTGCTGGACCACTTCACTCTTGAAAACGTAAAATATCTTACCTACTTTAAAATGAAGCAATTTGCTAGCAAGATTTGCCCACTAAGGCTGAGGCTGTATATGTCTTAAGATTCCAAAAAGGGGATCATAAACTCTCTTGTTTAGGAACAAGCCCCAATGAACATAGAAGGATTTACTTCCTTAGAACATGTAATCGGGTTCTCAGCTTTAAAATATGCTCATAATTATATAAGTACCAATATTTAACCACATTCTGGAGTACAGAGAACTACTAAGTGACAATTTCATGTTTCTGAACATATTTACCCTCTAATGGCAGGCATTTATATATTCTCTTTGAAGCTGCCAAATCCATGAGCTGCCCAAGGCTTGCTTTTTAAAAACTTTATCTTCAAAATTCCTACTAACAGATAAATGTTATTTTTGCTATCCTTAGAACAGACATTAATGAAGTTCCTATTGTAAATCCATAAAGAATTACCAAGTGAAGTGTGCACTTTGTTTCAATGCAATAACTCAGTGCTGTGTGATTGCCTGGGTTAATGATGAAAAAGTCAAATATACTATCAGAGCTGATGGAAAAATCCATCACCAATTTGAAATTAAAATTCATCTGTGGTCAATAAGATTTAATATCCATGCAAGTGGCGCTGTAAAGAGTAAATGAATCAATGTCATCAATACATAATCAGTATGAAATATGATGCGAATAAAATTATGTGCAAGCCTTGTGCATTCAGTGTTTTCTGGATCAGTGTGGAATGAACAGTCCCTTAACTGAAGGTTGACAGTAATTATTATAAATTAGGCATAGCAGTTATCAAAATCCACTCACTTCCATAGCAACTATGGGACTTATTAGGGAGATTAAAATATATGTAAGAACTGTCCAGTTTCAGCATAGACACAAAACAACTGTTGATCAAAATTGTTTCCTACTCTGCTACTGCAAGCATATTATACAATAGAATTGAAAGCCAAGTGATATGACACATACATAACTGAATGGAGCCAAAAGGAAGTGAGAACATATTTCTTGAAATCCGGTCAACTCAAGCTATTGGGCAAAACAAACTTCGTTACTTTCCTAATGATGGTTCTAAAACCCACTACTGTAAGGTAACAGTTTTTGTTATATTTCTGCATATGTACTTATGAAGAAGCTAGTCTGCATGTACAATGGCCAAAAATTTGACAAAACATTTCATCAAACAAGCCACAGAACACTGCCATCCCTAAATCCATTTATGTGGGATCCAGATTCAACTGCAGCCATTTCTCAATCTCAAAAAACCTCTATGTTTAGACTTCCCTGTTAACTACATTCAGTTATGTGACACCATTTGAAAAGATAGGGAGTACAGGCTGGACATACGTTATTCCCAGCTTAGCTCTAATAAAAGCTATAAGCAATTGTTCAGTATTCACCTTCTGGTCTGGCAGTAGTGGATTGCTCTGAAGTGAATTCAAATGGCCATTGATGAGAGCTGTAGGTCTATCATGTTCGCAGAATAAACTGCCATTGATATAGTGAAACCTGTCTCCGGGGACCAGGCGGTTCCGGCAGGTAGAGCACGTAAAACACTGAAATGGATGAACAAAAGCAAGGTTAAACTTTGGCCTTGACAGTGCCAAAATGTGTTAACATTTGGATTAGAGCAATAAAGGATGCATGGCTTTGTCCCCATACACAGCACTGCACCTGTTGGAACTGAGTTGTACTTTTAGACATGGAGTGCCTCTAATCACCAGGATGACAAATGTATTATAAAAAGCCATTTTATTTACAACTAAGGCCATTTAAAAATTCTCAAAAATGTAAATTATATTCCAATATATATATAAAGCTATGCATTGAAGCTGCAACATGGAAAAGGAAATAGAGGAGATAAGTGTCAGAAAGACAGGCTTTCTTACCTTAAGATGATAGACATTCCCTTGTGCCCTCATAACCAGCTCACTAGCAGGAATTGACTGCCCACAAGCACTGCAAGCACCACTATTTCCAAATAACCTGAAAACAAAAAAGTTGACACTTGTTACTTCCTCCTTATGAAGGAATAAGCCACCATCGAAATAGTCATTTCAGCTTGCAAAAATCCTCTTCTGAAACTTGTTTGCATACTCTGGTTACAATAACTTAAAAATGCAACACAAGCCACAGAGTCGTAGAAGCATCCCATGCCTCTCAAGATGTGGATGCACGGGATCTAATAAAATATTGACTTGCATCTTGCAACACAAACCAATTCTCTGCAACACTTTTTATCAGATTACTGGGGTTTGTCATAAAAAAGGGGGAGACAGAATTCATGACTAGAGTTTAAATGCATTGTGTCCTTGAAATTATATGAAGAACTTTTTTGTACTTTAATCATATCTTGCGAGATGAGTCATCAAAAGGGTTAAGAGGATTTGATTGTGTATCTAAGACGACATCATGCTCAGTGTATTGAAACTCCAGTAAACCTCCATCAGGGCAGAGTTTCCATTAGAAACTCTCGGCTATCCAGGTTGATATATAATGTGTATGGGTTAACCTTTTCAATCATGGTGTCAACACTTTAGATTTGCCTCTGCTCATCTCTTTCATCCTAACCTTCTCTCTCTCTCTTGATAATGAAATGCTTGCTCCAACTTCCCTCTATCTGCTCCTGAGTCCACAATTTAGATTACTTCATCTCTGCTAGCAACAAACTGAATGAAATTTCGATTTGAGCAGAAAGTAATTTACCGGGATCTGGACCCATTTGTCATCATATCTCTCTGGGTGTTTGCTGTATCACTGCAGTTTTCCTATGCAATCAAATGAGACCACAACATCTGCCATGGGTGGGGGGGAGAGAGCAGAGGAAAAGCAGAGGGGGAAGGGGGGAAGAGGACTGTAGAAAAATATACACAATTCTTTTAATGCATTTGAAGCCGCATATACAGTGGAGATAATAATTTAATGAATATTGAACTCCCACTTTTACAGTGTGTTAGATTTTTTTTTTAGAGATTTGTAGTTGCTGTTTGCTTTTCTGCAGTTTCTCATTGCAAAGAGAATATATTTAAATAATGAACCCAGACACAACTGCCTTGTGTCCAAACAGGGGGATCCTGAATTAGTTGGCTCACACCTTACAGTGTAAGAAAAAAACACTGGATGTTAAAGCATTAACATAGTGGTTTTTGCAGTAAAGATAGATGAATTATTTGCATTGCCTTTTTCTTTTGTCCAACAGTAAAATCATACAGTTTTGTATGGACTATCAGTTTGAGGGATTGGTTTTTTTAAAATAAAAAAAACAAACCAGAAAATGCTATAATCTGAATGTTTGCTGCATGCTCCTGTATCAAGGAGACAGAGAAAGAAAAAAAAATAATTGCTTTTGAGTTTTCCAGAATCAGTGCTTGCAGAGGGAGGCTTGTCATGTTCAAACTACTAATTTGCTGTCGCCACTTTATTGAAAATAGCCTGTAAGTTGTTATTAAATGTATCGACTGAACGACAGGGAGAGTAGTAAAACTGCCCCTTAAGATGGCTTTTAATAGGAAGCCTGAGAAACAAATTTTGCAGCAGCATCGATTTGAAGAGTTCAATCAAAACTCCATTTCAAAACTAATTAGTCTGAGATCCGCAACACACTGACACTTTCTTGTGAGTCAGAATGGGTACAAAGGGAAAGCTGAAGTGATACACTGCCAAGACCTCCAGCCTTAAAAGGACAGAAGTGTCTAGAAAACTGGAGAGATGCTATTTTGGTATCTGCTCAATCAGAAGGACCAGTACAAAGTATTTACAAGCAGTACTGCAATTCCATACCCAGCATTACTATGTGTATTACCCTTTCCCCTTCCATCTACCCAATCACCATAAGCACCAATGGCAGTAGTCTATAAGAAAGTCATTTAAAGAGGCAGTAGGCAAAGCTTCTTGGGGGCTATCCATAAAACTGTGATCAAAGAGGCAACAAAATTTACAACGGAGGGTCTTTTAGTGTGGCAAAGTGAAATCTCATTGCTCCATTAATGTTCTCTTCCTAGAAAAAAAGAGACAGAGAGAAGGCACATGTGCACCTATACACACATACACTGACATATATAAATCTCCTTAGGAGGCAGAAAACATAGCAAAACTCTATTTCACAGCTTGCTGGCTAAAGAGGGGGGAAATTCAAATGCTGCAAGCACTGAAAAGTATTTTTCATCATTTTGATTTTATTGTGCCTCATTTCCTCAAAAAGCATTCTGTCCAAACTCCTCCAAAACAATTGCACATTTGAAAATGAAATTGAAATTAAAAGGGTGGCATTTTAATGACTGCAACAGTCAAAACTCTAACCCAAGAGCCACCTGGGCATCAACATTCCACACACACACACAAATATTTTTTTTCTTAAAAAATGAAATTGTATTTAAAATATTCTTCAAATATTTGCTAATTTGTTGCATTAAGCCATTGCTATTAATGAAGTGTCCTCATTTTATCTACTGTTTTTTAAGTGCATTATTCTTCCAGCTAATGGCCATATACTCTATAGCAATGTCAGTGGAAATTTTAAGAATGTTTTGTTTTCCTAAGGAACAAGACAATGGATGCTAACTATCCTCTTTCTGAAAAGTTGTTTTACATGGGTTCTGTGAGAGAGCAAAGTTAATTAGCTAATCAGGGAGACTGTCCAGGACAGTATTTAATTTAAAAGGCTGGAGGCTTTAGGTGCTCAATTAAGTAGCTATCGGTCTCAGACTGGACTTTAATGGGCTCTTTTCTCTTTAACTCCAGCAATGGGGGAGAGATACCCCAGGTCAGGCTAATTAAAGCCAGGGGACTCTTTAATTGCGATGACAGAAGTGGTTTCAGTTTCCTTTCTTTGGGTCTTGGAGTCCAAGAAGGTTGTTAATATTTCAACATTTGGGCAACATAATCAATCACCAGCACTGAGATGTTGTATACATGGATGAAAGGCAGTTTTACATCTTGTAGTATTATGTAATGCCGCCTTAAAATAAATCTACCTCTTTCCCCTTCTCAACCTACAGTCCAAACTTTAACAAAGGGGCCAAGGACAGTAAATTGGAGACAAAAGGACAATTTGCGCATCCTAGTCAAAAATTCAGTTTACCTATCAGGAATATGTTGAATAAACTGCAGAAATATAATGCACTAAGTAAAGATTGTGAACATTGTTAAGATACCACAGAAACCAAAAAGCCCTGCACTATTACAAGTTGCCTTTTCTCTTTGCATGTAAAGAAAGGGTGGCATTTATGTACCTGAATACATCCAAATTCTCATTTGAAAGAACTGTATATTCATATCTACCTATCCAGAAGCAATTGGTTTTCCTACACTGGATCCAAATTCTGCACCAATTGTATCAGATGTAACAAAGACTACAATGAAAATTATGCCTCAAGCCAAGTCTATTAAAGGTACTTCAGCATAACTACTGCCCAAGCACCTTAAAAGCACCAGAAAGGGAGGGGGGGAGGAAGGTGGCTGTGGAAGTGCTGCATTAGGGAAGGGGGAAGAGGAAAAAAATATCAGCCAAATTACGCTTGGTTAATTCAGAGTAACAGATCTGCCCCCAAGTGAATTGGAGGCCTTGAATTAATTCTGTTATGACAAATCAAGATAAACGTTCCCCCTAAATTGCATGCGATTTAATTAATTTTTGAGATCCTGGGTTTTTTTCCAAGCTAATAGTTCACATGCTCCTGTGCTGTCATTGTGCTTGAGTGGGCAGACTTCAAAGTGATATTAAATAACCAACTATTAGATTTACCTAGCACGTCCTATTGGAAAAATGCCATTTAATTACCTAGCCTGTTCAATTAAAGGGACAGTATTCCCTGAATATAGCAGCTTGCTGTTGATTACCAGAAAAATGAACTCGTTGCCTGGCGGCTCTCATGCTTTCCTCCCCTCTTCAAATAGCTCCTATTGCGGGATAGCCATGTGAATGGCAATGAGAGTATCAAGGAGGAAGGAGAGTATCAAGGAGGAAGGAGAGCATCTTTTGCCTACTGGAAAGGGGATCAAGTATCTGCCTTTCCATGTCTGGCACAGCAACTGCCCTCCATCCTGAGCTTTAGAAAGCTCAGTTTGGACGGCTGGGTTGCTGAACACCTTGCTCTAACCATTATCCAGGCAATCTGAGCAGGCCATTAGTAAACTACAGCTCTGTCCCCCCTCCATCACCCCCACAAAACCCAACTTCCTTCCCCTCCAGGCTGGGCATAAGGAACCACAGAACTATACTCATAGACGCTTGTACAGAAAGAGTTCTCAAACACTAGCCCTTTAAGAAATGCCTATTCTGCTTCTCCATGTTCCTTCCCCCCACTTTTCCAATCCTATCCTCGCCAATTCTCTCTTGCTCTCTCCAAGGCCAATTTTGTTAATTAAATGTTTTGTTTGCGACACAGCTCTCATTCATTTCGGACACGTCATTCCAGGCAGATCTAAGCCAGGGACGAGATCTCATTAGATAAAACCTATCAGAACTAAGAGAAAATGGAGGAGACACTAATTAAAGCTCTTAATTGTGCAGATTCACTGCCACACTGCTGCTTTATCAAGAATCTCATGGCTGGGGGAGGGGGGCTACCCATCACCCTCCTCCCTTCCCAAAAAAGCTTGCAGTTCCCCCAGGGTAGTAGTGTTACAAGTTACGGGCCAAAAAAGAGTCAATGGGCTTCCATTTCTCCAAAAGCACACGCAGATACAAATCTGGAGCAGTTCTTAGACGTATTGGGTAATGACTGACTTCATAAAGCCCCAGCTCAGGAGCTGTTTAAAGGCTCCTTGCTCTAAAGAGGGGGGTAAGGGGGCTGGCTACACTCCTATCATAACATAAAGCAGCCATCCCTTCATTTCAGAGGCTGCATAACAAACTCTTATTTCCACTTAATAAACATATCCCACTGTAACTACAATTTTTGGAATTTCTGCAAGCCCTAAAAGAACAATCCAGTACTCCATTCTCACTCCCTTCCTACCCAAATCTCAATTAAAATGACAAACATATATTGCAGAATGCTGATGAAATGATAGATTGGGACATTTAGTTATACACATGCCCAAAAGCCATCAGGGTCACAGATGGACATTTATACAATTGCTTCAGTAGGCTTTTATGCTATGGGATAGATAAGCGCATACCTGATATAACTAAAGTGTGCCGGATCGTCGTTTATTAGGCAAGCCACTTAATTCTATTAAATAGTCAGGCAGATGGAACAAAATCCAGTCCAAATTTACTATCTGATAAGGCACCCTATTTATAATCGCCTATAGTAGGACTGTAATAAGTTTTGGCCACACAAAAACCTGAGGCAGAGATTCCAATAAGCTGGTCTGAACTTGCCTTAGGGATACAGTAGGCAAGTTCTCTTTTTAATTAGTAGTGATCAGAAGAGGTTTGTTTGATGGTTTTAGTAGAGGGACGAAATCTGTACCGTTCATTGAATCTGAACAGTAGTGTCAATTTTTCCACTTCAAACAAACCGCTTTTTCTAACCGTTCTGCTCTATTTAATTAGAATTCTGTCTCGCTTATACAGTTACTTCGGACAGGGATCAAGAATACATCACTGTACGCCTGCACATACTGGTGTTCGAGCATTTACTTTAAAAATCCAAGACACTTAGCAAAATTAATGTAGCAATCCCTTAAAACCTCTCTATTGCTATTTTTGTTTCCTGTATTATGCTTAGATGATGAAAGGTGCCAGTATTACAATGGGGAGAAAGGCTCATGTGCCATTATTACTTTAGTAACATTTTTCAGAAACAGTGATTGATGCCTCTAAACCAGGTGTGAGCAAACTTCGCCCCTCCAAGTGTTTTGGACTACAACTCTCATAATACCTAACAGCCGGTAGGCTGTTAGGAATTGTGGGAGTTGGAGTCCAAAACACCTGGAGGGCCGAAGTTTGCCCAGGTCTGCTCTAAACTCACCCCTAAGGTTTCCAAAACCCAACATCACACTACATACAGCGATTGCACCGTCACATAAAAGTTCAAAGCAGATGATTCAAAAATGTTTGTAAACCAAGTATTTGATGAGAGAACACAGTAAGATTTCAACTGGGAAGCTGGTTCCTTTCGCCCTTCCAGGACCTGGGATATTTTCTCAAATATATTCTGAACAGTGAAGCTTCAGACTACAATGCCAACACCCCACATCGCCTTTGCTTTGCCTTTTTTTCTGTGCCAAAAAAGGTGGAAGGGGGCTGTTTAATTACTGATTGCTGAACTAGAACACCTCCTTAAAGCATTCATGTGCATCAGTCTATCAAGTCATTTACTCAAATTAGATGTGTAATCCTTCAAAATGCCTCCTTGCAAAATGAGTTTAAAGGAGTTTGGAGTTCACCTGAAAAGATCCGATGGGCACCTGACCGCTTACATTCCTTTTCATTAATTGCTCCACAACTAATTAGGGGAGAGGGGAAGATAATATAACTTTGTAACGTAAATGGATTAGATTAAGAATTCCTCCTGTAATTATGAATGTCTGAGCCTTTGGCTATACATACATGCATTTTCATCTACACTAAAAGATACACTCCACCAACATGGAAACGACTGGGCTGTGTGCATCCACTTTTGTTTAAGATGCACCCATGACCTTCTTAACAGTTAATCAACTCTTTCTCAATGAATGCAGATAATGAGTCACTCCCTTTCCAGTTAAAGGTGTGCGATGCAAAGAATAGTACACTATGTCGTCGAAGGCTTTCATGGCCGGAATCGCTGAGTTGCTGTGAGTTTTCCAGGTTGTTCCAGAAGCATTCTCTCCTGACGTTTTGCCCACATATATATATAGCAGACATCTTCAGAGGTTGTAAGATCTGTTTGAAACTAGGTAAGTGAATACCTCCCAACAAAGGAGCCAGCCAGGCAGCAACCAGCCAGGCTTTGAAGCTGCAAGGCTATTCAGTGCTAATCAAGGTGGCTAATTGCAACATTTACACTTGCCTCAAGCAGACAAGAGTTCTTTCTCTCACCCTGGAAGATATAAACCTCACCTGCCTAGTTTCCAACAGACCTCACAACCTCTGAGGATGCCTGCCATAGATGTGGGTGAAACGTCACAATAGAATGCTTCTGAAACAGGGCCATACAGCCCGAAATACTCACAGCAACCCAATTGTACGGTAGTTACTGAGAAGACAGTTGATCCATTTTTTTGCTTGTCCACCAGCCCTAGTTAACTCTACAACTGCTATTCTACCTAGGGCTGAGATAAACACACACCTTGCCCCTACAACAGCCTTTGGCCAGGGTCTGTTTTAGAGACCTGAAATGTTCAGAAGCAACCAAAATGTTTACTCTTCTCGTCAGACAACCGGTCCAATATTCCCACCATAACTAAAGGAATTGCTGCAACAACTCAGGCTTGTAGCTTTGAACTACATCTCTTCCTGGTTATCATTTTTCTTTGCTTCACGGGGAGGTATGAAGTTGGTATCCAGATTTACAAACAAATGTTTTGGTCTTCAACTGCCAGAAATCCTAACAGTAGGTAAGCTGATAAACTGGGACTTCAGGGAGTTGGAGGCCAAAACAACTGGAGACTCACAGGTTGACAACCACTGACATACACGGACCATTAAAAAAAACTAGCCAATGAACGCAGCCTACCTTCCCTCTGCCTCTCTTACCTGATATAATCGTTTCTGCACAGGATCATGCCGCTTTTAGTGTAGCAGGATGTGCCAATTTCTCCCAGTTGGGCTTGGCAGCAAGAACACTTCAGGCACCGACTGTGCCAATAGCTATCCATGGCATAGAGCAAGAAGCGGTCAGCAATCTTCCCTCCACAGCCTGCACATCTCTTCCATGAGAGGGAGCCACTGGTGACCGGGGGAGGCTGCGAGCTGCTGCCCGGGTTCACCATGTTCTGGACAGGAAATAGAGCAAAATGGGAAGAAGAGACGGTTAACTTATCAGCCAGGGAGCCCTTGCATCTTGCCTAATGCAGCATAATGTGGGGAGGAGCGGGAGGAGGAAGGGAGAAGGATGGGGAACAGCCGCTTGTTTACTTTCCAGAGTCTTTGTTCTGGGTTAATTAGCCGCCTCCCTTGCCAAGTTGGCTAGCGGTGCCCAATGACAGTGTGAGCCTGCAATGCTCCTGTCAAACTCAGAGTGACCCCCGCTTTGTTTGCTGCTAGGAAAGTACACACACCTGGAGTCACACAGTCTGCATGGCCCTCCCAGATATACATTGTTGGGGGCCAACAACACTAAAACGAGAAGGGCGGGAATAGAGCCGGAACGCCTGGCTACAACTCTTGGGAGCCCCCGGTGGTGCAATGGGTTAAACCCCTTGTGCCGACAGGACTGGTCAGCAGTTCAAATCCAGGGAGAGCGGGTTGAGCTCCCTCTGTCAGCTCCAGCTCCCCATGCAGGGACATGAGAGAAGGATGATAAAACATCAAAACATCCCCTGGGCAACGTCCTTGCAGACAGCCAATTGTCTCATACCAGAAGCAACTTGCAGTTTCTCAAGTCACTCCTGACACAAGCGGGGGGGGGGGGGGACTCTTGGGAAGCATAGCTGCACTTCACAAGTTGGAAACAGTTCTGGGGCTTGTTTCACAGTCTATTTTACAAGTGGGGGAAACCTTTGAAGCTGGGGAAACTGGTTTATCAAGGTCTCCTTTCTCATTCCATTGTTATCAGCAGGGGCCCAAAATGATCCCCATTTTTTTCAACAACAAAAAGATCAAAAGAGGCGGAGGAGGTCTTCCCTCACCCCCCTGCAAGGGACGCTTTGCCGAATAATAATAGATCACTAGACTTTTAAGAAGCCTGTTAACTTCCTATACAAACACAATCTACTTTTGTCTCACTAATCTGCCCTTGATCAGCAATTTAAATGCTAAACGCTTTGTTGCCCTGCAAAAAAAAAAAAAAAGAGGTTTGGAGGTAATAGCAAAGAGGCACAGAACAATCAAGTATGCCCCACTCAGGAAACTGAGCATGGCTGGAGGAGAAAGAGGAAAAAAAGGACACAAACAAACTGTACAAGTGTGTTTTTTCCGCTTGGTAATACATTGTTCATAAAAGCAGGGCGCTGGGGAGATTAATAATGGAACCGATTAATAAAGCTTGCTTGAAACTGATTAATGCACCCAGAGGAGTCCAACAGACTTGGGTTTCTTCATTCCTTTATACCAGGCATGGGCGAACTTCGGCCCTCCGGGTGTTTTGGACTACGACTCCCACAATTCCTGGCCTCAGGCCCCTTCCTTTTCCCCCTCAGCCGCTTAAGCGGCTGAGGGGGAAAAGGAAGGGGCCTGAGGCCAGGAATTGTGGGAGTCGTAGTCCAAAACACCTGGAAGGCCAAAGTTCGCCCATGCCTGCATTAGGATATCAAAAATATCAAGTCAATTTTGCACTGTTTCGCCTTTCATAAATTGCCCTTGCTCACTTTAAGGCATTTGGCTATGTGCTAAGACCAACAAGACATAGGAGGAAACAGAAAAGCAAACTTTTTGAACTTGGTTACAACAGCGGTTTCCTTAAAATAGGCCCTTTTCTAAATAAAAGAGAGAGAGAGAGAAGCGGTTTCCCTTCCAAACACAACTCCTGATCATATGGTTGAGTTGACCACACAATCAACCAGCCTGCGAACTGCACCAATTAAGACTGTAACTAAAAACCCCGAGACTTGAGGGAAAGAAAACCACTCTAAAAGCCATTAGCATTGCATTTCTCTGAATGCATCCTATACCTTTATGTAAATTGATTTCTGGTGCATTTAAACTTGCGAAATGGCCTTTTGTTACCATTTCCAGCAATACGAACCTGGTCTTTTTTTTTAATCTCTCCTCTGATTAGAAACAAACCCCATTTCCATACCGAAAGCCCCCCCCCAAAAAAAAGTGTCCCCCTCAAATGCAAACCCACTCATGCCTTGTCCACCAGGGTCTGCGTAGGAAAAGAAAAAGTAAATATATTGTACCTAAAGGGGAAACGTTACCCTGACAGAAGCACCCAGTAACCCCATTAAGCCAAAGCTCTTAAGGACAAGCAATACCTTAATGCTGATTAGATCTAAAAGAGATGAATCAAGAGGACTGACCAGAAAGTGACTCCTTCCCTCACTCACGAAGGGAGGAAGGAAGGAAGCAAGGACGGGGCCCTGATCAAGTTTCAGGCGGAGTTGGGGAGGTGGCAGGAAAGAAGGGAGAGAAAGAAATACACAGAGAGAGAGAGAGAGAGAGAGAGAGGAGGAAAAGCTTTTAACTGAACTAGCCTCGCTCTGGTAATTACACAGCCAAGCCATTTCGGGTCCTGGAAACAGAGGCAATGAAACAAAAAGGAGAGCCAAAACACAGAGAGGGAGAAGGAGAGGGAAAGAAAGAAAGGAGGGGAGGGGGAGAGAAGAAAGAGAGGGAGGGAAAGAGGAGAGAAGGAGAAAGAGAGGAAGAGAGAATGAGAGAAAGGAGGGAGAGAGTGAAAATAGAGAGGGAGAGAAAGAAGAGAGAGGGAGAGGAAGAGTGAGGAGAAAGAGAGGGAGAGGAAGAAGAGGGAGGGAGAAAAGGGAGAGAAAGAAGAGAGAGGGAAAGAGGAAGAGTGAGGAGTGAAAGAAGGGAGAGGGGGAAAGAAGACAGGGAGAGGGGGGAGAGAAAGAGTGAGAGAAAGAAGGGAGGGAGAGAGGGAAAGAAGAGGGGGGAGAGAAAGAAGGGAGAGAGTGAAGATAGAGGGAGAGAAAGAAGAGAGAGGGAGAGGAGAGGGAGAGAGGGAAAGAAGACAGGGAGAGGGAGAAAGAAGGGAGAGAGTGAAGATAGAGAGGGGGAGAGGGAGAGAAAGAAAAGAGGGAAAGAGGAAGAGAATAGAGGCGGAGAGAGAAAGAAGGGAGAGAGTGAAGATAGGGAGAGAAAGAATAGAGGGAAAGAGGGAGAGAATAGAGGCGGAGAGAGAAAGAAGGGAGAGAGTGAAGATGGAGAGGGAGAGAAAGAAGAGAGGGAAAGAGGGAGAGAATAGAGGTGGAGAGAAAGAAGGGAGAGAGTGAAGATAGAGGGGGAGAGGGAGAGAAAGAAGAGAAGGAAAGAGGGAGAGAATAGAGGCGGAGAGAGAAAGAAGGGAGAGAGTGAAGATGGAGAGGGAGAGAAAGAAGAGAGGGAAAGAGGGAGAGAATAGAGGCGGAGAGAGAAAGAAGGGAGAGAGTGAAGATAGAGAGGGAGAGAAAGAAGAGAGGGAAAGAGGGAGAGAATAGAGGCGGAGAGAGAAAGAAGGGAGAGAGTGAAGAGGGAGAGGGAGAGAAAGAAGAGAAGAAGAGTGAGGAGGGAGAGAGTAAAAGAAGAGACAGAAGAGGGAGAAAGAAGAGAGAGGGAGGGAGAGGGAGAAAGAGGGAAGAAAGAGGGGGAAAGGAGAAAAGAGGGAGAGAAAGCAGAGGGAGGAGAAAGAGAGTGGGGAGAGAAGCGAGGGAAAGAAAGAAGAGGGAGAGAGAGAGAAAAAAGAGAGAGGGAGGGGAGGGAGAAAGAGAGGAGAGAAAGACTATTCAAAGCGACACAGCTTGCCACTGCAAAAAATAAAAAAACAAAAAAACTGGAGGCTTTAACTCAAGGGCTTGTTTTGAGACCAGCTCGATCCGGGGAGGAAGGGAGAGGAAAGAACCCCCTCCTCACTTGAGAGGTCTTCCTTTCCCTTGCTTTCCTTGAGTGTTTAGCTGCGAAGAAAGAAGTGCAGAGGAGGGGGGAGAGAGAGAGAGAGAGAGAGAGAGGGAGGAGTTGATGGGCTTGTTTGGCTTCCAAACGCGGGGAGAGAGAGGGAGGGAGAGGAGGAGAGGGAGAGGGCCCGCCGAAGCCGCCGTACCTGTTTCCCCTCTATGGTGCAAGAGGCCGAGGATAATAACGTGGTGAAAAGACGGGGAGGCTCTTGGCTGCCAGAAAGCGGAGAGGCGGGAAAAGGGGGAGGCTGCTGGCGGAGGGCAGAGGGAGCCCGCGCCCCTTCTCCGCCTCAGGAGCGAGCGAGCGAGCGGGAGAGCGGGAGAGCCCGTCCGTCCTTCCTTCCCGCTTCCTTTCCCTCTTCCTCCTCCCGGGCTGCTAAGTTTTGGCACTTCGGCGCGCGCGCTCTCCCTCGCCGCCTGCCCGCCTGCCTTCCTCCTCTAGGGCCCGCCGCCGCTGCTGCTGCTCCTCCCTCTTCCTCTTCAGGCTTCCAAAATGGGCTCCGTCCTCGGTGTTTAAAAGTCCCGAAAGCGGCGGGTTCCAGCGGGCGGGAAGCAGAAGGGAACGAGGCTTGGCTGGGCGCTGCTTCCTGCTCTCGAGGAGGAGGAGGAGTTCCCGCCGCGGTGGCTGGCGTCGTTGTTGTCGGCGGGACGCGCGCGCGGCGAGTGGGTGAGTGAGAGAGGCCCCGCTCGCTGTCTCGCGCTCTGGCTCGCGCTCGCTCCCCTGCTTCTGCTGCTTCTGCTGCCGCTGCTGCTGCTCTTCCTCCGCCTCTGCGCTCTTCTGGCCCATGTGTTACTGACAGAGCAAAACCCCAACAAGTCCGCAGCTCGGCCCCCCGCGTCACGGCGCCTCGCCCAATCCCGGCGCCGCTTCTTCAGGCGGAATAATAAAACCGGCCAATCCAAGGAACCAAGGGGGCGGGGAGAAAAAAGACCAAAGCAGGAGGGAGGAGGAATAATTTAGAATAGAGAGAGGAAAAAAAAGAGAGAGAGAATGCTTCTCTCAGTCTGCTCTGCTCTTCACGCGCTTCCACACCGCTTTAACTACTCTGCCTCCTATTGCTGTGCTTTAAAAAAAAAACTCCCAGAAATGGATAGCATTGAGCCTTTAGGAGGTTCAAGCGGTGCCAAACTGCGTGAATTCCACAGTGCAGAACCGTAGAGTTGGATTAGACCACATGGGCCATCCAGGCCAACCTCTTGCCATGCAGGGGGAAAAAAGCACCATCAAGCACCCCGAATAGATGGCCACCCAGCCTCTTGTTTAAAAGCCTCCAAAGAAGGAGCCTCCATCACACTCAGAGGCAGAGAGTTCCACAGTTGAACAGCTCTCATGGTCAGAAAGTTCTGCCTAATATTCAGGTAGAATCACCTTTCTTGTCATTTGAACCTATTGCTCCGATCCTAGTATCTAGGGCAGCAGAGGGGGGGAGAAAGGGGAGGGGAGAGGGAGAGAGGAGGGGAGGGGGGGGGGGAGAGAGAGGAGGAGAAAGGGAGAGGGAGAGGGGGAGAGGGGAGAGAGGAGAAAGGGGGGAGAGAGTGGAGGGGGGGGTGAGAGAGGAGGAGAAAGGGGGAGGGGAGAGGGAGAGAGTTGAGGGAGGGGGAGAGAGAGGAGGAGAAAGGGGGAGAGGGAGAGAGTGGGGGAGGGGGAGAGAGAGGAGGAGAGAGGGAGAGGGGAGGGGGGGAGGGGTGAGAGGGAGGAGGAGAAAGGGGGAGGGGAGGGAGAGAGTGTTGGGGGAGGGGAGAGAGGAGGAGAAAGGGGGGAGAGGGAGAGAGTTGAAGGGGGAGGGGGAGAGAGAGGAGGAGAAGGGGAGAGAGTGGAGGGAAGAGGGGTGAGAGAGAGGAGGAGAAAGGGGGGAGGGGAGAGGGAGAGAGTTGGGGGAGGGGGAGGGGGAGAGAGGAGGAGAAAGGGGGGAGGGAGAGAGGGGGGGGGGAGAGAGAGGAGGAGAGAGGGGGAGAGAGGGGAGGGGTGAGAGGGAGGAGGAGAAAGGGGGAGGGGAGAGGGAGAGAGTTGAGGGAGGGGGAGAGAGGAGGAGAAAGGGGGAGAGGGAGAGAGTTGAGGGGGGGGAGAGAGAGGAGGAGAAGGGGAGAGAGTGGAGGGAAGAGGGGTGAGAGAGGGGGAGAAAGGGGGAGGAGAGGGAGAGAGTTGGGGGGAGGGGGGGAGAGAGAGGAGGAGAAAGAGGGGAGAGGGAGAGAGTTGAGGGAGGAGGGGGGGAGGGGGGAGAGAGGAGGAGAAAGGGGGAGAGGGGGGGGGGTGAGAGGAGGAGAAAGGGGGGGGGGGAGAGAGGAGGGAGGGGAGAGAGGAGGAGAAAGGGGGAGAGGGAGAGAGAGGGGAGGGAGAGGGGGAGAGGGGGAGAGAGGGGAGGGGGGAGGGAGGAGAAGAAAGGGGAGGGGAGAGGGGAGAGTTGAGGGAGGGGGAGAGAGGAGGAGAAAGGGGGGAGAGGGAGAGAATTGAGGGAGGGGGAGAGGGGAGGAGAAGGGGAGGAGGGAAATGGGAGAGGAGGAGGGGGAGGGGGAGAGAGTGGAGGGAGAGAGAGGGAGGAGAGGGAGAGAGGGAGGGGAGGGGGAGAGGGAGAGAGGGGAGAAAGGGGGAGAGGGAGGGAGGGTGAGAGAGGAGAGAAAATGGGGAGAGGGAGAGAGGAGGGAGGAGGAGGAGAAAGGGGGAGAGGAGAGAGAAGGGGAGGGGGGGAGGGGAGAGAGGAGGAGAGAGGGGAGAGGGGGGGAGGGGTGAGAGAGAGGAGGAGGGGAGAGGGAGAGGAGGGAGGGGAGAGAGAGGAGGAGAAAGGGGGAGGAGAGAGGGGGGAGGGGTGGGGGGAGAGAGAGGGAGAGAAAGGAGGGGAGGGGAGGGGTGAGAGAGAGGAGGGAGGAGGGGAGAGGGGAGAGGAGGGGAGGGGGAGAGAGTGGAAGAGAAAGGGGGAGGGGAGAGAGTGGAGGGGAGGGAGAGGGGGGAGAGAGAGTGGAAGAGAAAGGGGGAGGGAGGGAGAGATTTCCTACAGATAAATAATAATACACTTTATTTATATTCCGCTCTTCTCACCCCGAAGGGGACTCAGAGCAGATTACATCACACATACGGCAGACAGTCCCTGCCGGTTCCACATACAATTACATACAACATATAACATATAACAAGTACAATTTTAGAAGGATTTTTTTTCCTTCAGGCTGCGTCACAGGGTGCGTCACAGGGTGTGATTGTGTCATTACGTCACAAGGGGGTGCTGTTGCTTCATCCTCATGACAGAGAGCCTCTGTTTCCGCATTCCACCTTCAGGCAGCCGATCTTACTTTATTTAGGTGTTGTAAGTCCTTCTTGAAAAAATCCTTCCTCGCTAGGCGGTTCCCAGTTTTATCTCATCTCAGCTGAGCTGTTTTCAAACTGTTGAGTGAACAGTGGACAGGGCCCACAGCTGAGTGTCCAAACTAGCCCGGGATTCGAACATGCAACCTTCAGATTGCCAGCACAGCTTTTGCTACCGCTGTGCTATCTCTCCGGCCCCAGTACAGCATGGTTCTTTATATTAGTGCTAAAACTTGGAGGGTCCCAATTTAGAAAGTTAATGTACATCGATGGGTAGTTTGTAAGCCACCTTTAAAAAATAATATATCAAAAGCACGTGAATTACTGTTATTTATATCCCACCTTTCTGCCAATATGGAACTCAAGGCAGCTTTCAGTATATTTACAAACAAAGAATAGATAAAACAATGTATGGTGCAAAATTTCAAAATAATATGTTTTAAAAAGCACTACTTTAAAAAATCTCTCATGAATATGGAAAAACAATTAAAATATCTTTTTACAACAGCAAATTTACAGCCTGAGGCCTAAAGAAAAAGGGCTTTGCCTGCAGGTGGAAGAAGAACAAATATAGGACCAAACAAGATCACTGTAGGAGGGAATGCCAAAGCCTAGCAGAAGCCATAAAGAAGACCTTCCTCAGGTGCATCTATGCTTGAAATAATCAAGTTTGACACCACTGTAACTGCTATGGCTCAAGGCTGTGGAATAATGGGAGTTGTGGCGTTACAAGGTATTTAGTAGGCCTGGTTTGGTTCGTCGGAATGGTTCTGAATTCGAAATAAATTCGTATTAAAATTACTTTAGAAGCGGTTTTGAAGCGATGCAAGCAATGCACATTTCCTTCCAGGTAAGCAATACCTTCCAATCCCTTCCAAGTGGGTTTTGGGGTTCTATGCCAGGGCCCGCGGGAGCGTGACTCACATGAAGGCGTGGTTGATCCCCGCAGGGCTGGGCTTCCCCGGAGAGAGGAGCCGGAGAGCCTCCCGACGCTCCAGCCACAGCGCTTGAGGCAGAAGAGGCTCAAGGCATTGGAGAAGGGGGAGGAGAAGTGCCCCAGCCCGGCAGCATGGCTCCTTGGATGGCATTAACGAAGCCATTCCGAAATTTCGGAATTAATCCGAATCAATTTTGAAATTTTAATGAAAATTTTTGGAAGTCTATCAGATTTGAAGCGCCAGCACCCCCTACTTCCAGGACGAGCTTTGATTGGGGGTTGGGATCAACCAGGCCTAGTATTTAGCCTTCTCTGCCAAAGAGTGCTGGTGCCTCACAAAGGTAGAGTGCCCAGGATTCCATAGAATTGAGCCATGGCAGTAAAAGTGGTGTTAAACCGCATCAATTGTACACAGTAGGTGCACCCTTAGTCCCTTATAACAGGGTGGGACCAAGAGAAAGCCCTCCCCGATGAGCTTAAAATTTGAGCAGGCTGATGGGAGATACAGCATTTCCGTGCCAGACGTTATTATAATATAACCATTTTTTAATAGCCCCCGGTGGTTCAGTGGGTTAAACCCTTATGCCGGCAGGACTGAGGACCGACAAGTCGGAGGTTCAAATCCGGGGAGACCGTGGATGAGCTCCCTCTGTTAGCTCCAGCTCCCCATATGGGGACATGAGAGAAACCTCCCACAAGGATGGTAAAACATCAAAACATCTGGCCGTCCCCTGGGCAACGTCCTTGCAGATGGCCAATTCTCTCACACCAGAAGCGACTTGCAGTTTCTCAAGTTGCTCCTGACATGACATTTTTAATAGAAATTAAATAGTTTAATATAAACTTTAATGCATTAAACATAAAACTGATTATAGATAATAATAAAAATATTCATGTTAATAAATAACATGAGTAGGTTAATTGGTTAAGCAGGATGCACATACCTTTGGTCTCCCTTTACAAGTCTCCTTGTATACAGACTATTGGACTAATATCCTTTATGTTTATAATACGTACGATCATTTAGCCTTCAAGTCTGCTGAGAAAAATTACCAAATCACTCATTTACAGGCACTTCTCGCAGTCATTTGTGGCCCCGAAGAATCGGCTTTCCTGTCTGGTTGTCTAGACAGCTCGCTTACCTGTCCAAGGTGAGCCGATAAGTATTTGCAAGCCTTCTTTGATCACAGAGGAATTCGGACTTTTGAATTCAAATATTCATGCATGTAAAAAAAATCCATGGAACAAAATTCCCATGCTTTAGAAGTCTCTCTTCCTCCCGTAAACCATGTTGAGTGCAGTTAATTTGGATTTAGATAATGAATAAGTATAACTCTTTCAATTGAACAAGAGAGTAAAGAAGGTGCAGATAATCAAGAGAGACCTCCTCAAGTCACTTACTCCAGGGCAAGCAGGCTGAGGTCAATGGAGTTGGGCTACTTTAAGAGCAAACCAGACGTATTAATTCTGATTATGTTGATATTAAAATAATATGGGGTCAGGCCTACCAGGCTTCGTATTCCCCGGAAATTGCAGAGAGCAATTTTGGATTCAGTCAGATGGTATACACTTAACACTCCACCAGCTCCTTATGTGCTGTGCTCTTTGGGACAAAATTCGATCCTCTGATTGGAAAAGTTTTTTTCAAAACCCACCCATGTGAGCAGCGTCCCACTCATCAAAGCAGTGGCCATTGATTTTTAAGTACTCCTTGTTGAAATCAATGGGGAGTTCAGCTTAAAAATTAATGCTACTGTAACTCGCTGTTATTAATACCCCATAAAATTTTAAAAGAGGAATATGTTTTACGTTCAGCTGGCAGTTAGCAGCGCATTGTGCCATTTAAAAAGGCAATACCATCGGTCTTTAAAACAAACAGCGGAGCAAACTTGAACCGAGTCAGAACCAGTTAAAGGAATTAAATACCCAGTAGCATAAAATTCTAATGGAAAAATGAAATATTAATTCCGCTCATAGGACAGTTGTCGGGTCCCATACATAACAAAAGTTATGAGCAAACATTCTCAAAAGAAGGAATATTCATAAAGGTGGTGGTGCGGAGGGGAATTTTAGGTGTGTGCAATGCTGTCCGCATGTAATGGGTAACAAGTGCAATCGAATACTCTATCTGTGTAAAGTCTATATGCTAGGTCTGTATGGCAGATACACAGTTCCTCGCTCTTTGTTGGTTCAAAGCTGGAAAAGATGACTTGAATTATTTTACTTTTTTTTTTGGTTGTGTCAGGAGCGACTTGAGAAACTGCAAGTCGCTTCTGGTGCGAGAGAATTGGCCGTCTGCAAGGACGTTGCCCAGGGGATGCCTGGATGTTTTTGGTGTTTTGGTGTTCGTGGTTCTGGCACCAGGCCTTTGGGCAACAGATGTAAATTGTACCTTTGGATTTGACTGGATTGACACTTTGGACTTGACTGGACTGACAATGTGTTCCGCTTGATGGCTTTAATTAATTATTGTATGTAGTGGTTTTTAATGTTATGTTTTTAAATGTTTTTAATGCTTTTTAATGATGTTGATTATATGATGTATTTTTAAATTGTATGGTGGTGTTGCAGCCTGTAGTGCTGCAAATGTAAGCCGTGCTGAGTCCCCCTGCAAGAGTGAGAAGCTACGGGGTACAAATACCATAAATAAATAAATAAATAAATAAATAAATACCATCCTTGTGGGAGGCTTCTCTCATGTCTCCGCATGGGGAGCTGGAGCTGACAGAGGGAGCTCATCCACACTATCCCCAGATTCGAACCTGCAACCTGTGGGTCTTCAGTCCTGCTGGCACAAGGGTTTAACCCACTGCACCACTGGGGGCGTACTTTGATAAGATTGAAATATAGAATGTAAGCACAATTTATTTCTTTATTTACCATATTTATATCCCGCCCTTCTCAACCTCGAAGGGGACTCAAGGTGGCCTTACACATAGGCAACTATTCAATGCCTTAAAAACAGCATACAATTAAAATAAACATTTAAATTAAGATTAAAATTAATTCATATTAAAACAGGTTTTTACGTGTCAGAAGCGACTTGAGAAACTGCAAGTCGCTTCTGGTGTGAGAGAATTGGCCGTCTGCAAGGATGTTGTCCAGGGGACACTCTGATGTTTTGATGATTTACCATCCTTGTGGGAAGCTTCTCTCATGTCCCCACATGGAGAGCTGGAGCTGACAGAGGGAGCTCATCCGTGCTCTCCCCGGATTCGAATCTGCGACCTGTCAGTCTTCAGTCCTGCCAGCACAAGGGTTTAATCCACTGCACCAGCAGGGGCTTCTATTAACACAGTTTAAAACATTGCATCCATTATTAAAACCATGCCATCCAATGCTTCCCTTGCCCATCCTGGTCCAGCTTTCTTCCAATGAAGAATGAGCTTTTCTGTGTAATCTTGCTCACTTGGGCTGCAAAATAAAGTGGCACCCTTGCAAATTTGAATACAGCTCAAATAGCTCTTATCTGAAATGCTGAGGAACAGAAGTATTTTGGATCTAAGTTTTCTTTTCTTCAGATTTTAGCATTCATGTATGTAATGAGATGTCTTAAAGATCGGGCCCAGGTCTAAATATGAAATGCATTTTTCCCTTTTCACCCTATAAACGTATTGTGAGGATACTTTTATTCAATATTTTAAATCATTTTGTGCATGAAACAAAGTTTGTATCCATTGAACTATCGGAAAGCAAAGACCTCCCTATCTCTGCCACATAAATGGTAGGTTTTGGGATATTTGGGATCTTGGAATTCCAGATAAGAGTTGTTCAATCTGGATAAGGGATGCTCAGCCTGTACTGAGCATCAACCACAAAACTCATTGGATGGCTATGGATTAGTTCTCTCTCTCAGCCCAGCCTACATCAAAGGGTTCTTGTGATACTAAAAGGACTGAAGTCACCATGCATGCTCTAAGCTGACTGCGAGAATATTAGAAATAATTTACAGTGTTGAGAAGTGTTTATTAAGAAATAAAAGGAAATTCTTCTTACTCTTTCTAGTCTGCCTGGACATTTTTATATTCACAGTGCCAAAATTCCCATTTCCTCACTATTGGGATTTGATGATCTGACCTATGGCTGGCCTATTGAACCATCAGTGAGTGTTTAGATGAGGTTAAAGGCCTGTGCTGCAGGCCCCCTGGTGGTGCAGTAGGTTAAACCACTGAGCTGCTGAACTTGCTGACCGAAAGGTCAGCAGTTCGAATCCATGGGATGCAGGTGAGCTCCTGTTGTTAGCCCTAGCTTCTGCCAACCTAGCTGTTTGAAAACATGCAAATGTGAGTAGATCAATAGGTACCGCTTTGACAGACAGGTAATGGTGCTCCATGCAGTCATGCTGGCCACATGACCTTGGAGAGGTCTATGGACAATGCTGGCTCTTTGGCTTAGAAGTGGAGATGAGATACCACCTCCCAGAGTCGGATATGACTAGACTTAATGTCAAGGGGGAAACCTTTACCTTTTCAGAGGCCTGTTCAAGAACTGTTTCCTCAATCTCTCTTATTCTCTCTAGACTGCTCCTTGCCCAGGGGAAAACAATATAGATGGAAATGAACTAGGGAAGTGGGCTGATCAACAAAATAGAATTCAATAGAGACAAATGTAAAATTCTACATTTAGGCCACAAATCCCAGGTATAAGATGGGGAACACATGGCCCTGCAGAACTACATATGACAAGGACCTTTGCATCATTGTTGATCGTAAGTGGAACATGAGCCAGCAGTACGATGCTGCAGCAAAAAAGAGGAATACTATTTTCGTCTGTATCAATAGAAGGGAGTAATAATTCGTTGGTGGTCAGGCTTCATCTGGAGTACTTCATTAAGAGGGATATAGACAAGTTGGCACAGGTTCTCAGAGAGCAACAAAGATGATCAGAAGAATGGAGAACAAAACGCATGAGGAAAGACTGAAAGATTTACAGACCTCGCCTCTGCTACCCTAGAAGACAGGGCCTAGTCTAATGGGTTGACGTTACAGGAAAGTACAACTTGATTGAGCTTTACAAGGAACTCTTTGGCTGTAAGAGTGGCCTGGCAATGAAACCAATTGCCTAGAAAGGTCTCCTTCTCTGGACATCTCCAAAAAGAAATTGACAGCTACCTTATGGGGATGCTTTAGCTAGAGATTCTGCATTGAGCAGAGAGTTGGACTCAATGGCTCATGATGTCCCTTCTCAATCAATGATTTTATTAATGTTTATAGGGAAAGGGTTAGCCTAAGATATTTGCTGCTTGAGGTGAAGTAAACCGGCACCCCCAGTTTCAAGTATGGAACCCAAATGGACTTGTATTGAATGCATTAAACTGATACTTTATTTAAGCACAACTGATCAATTCCACTGCCACCAGCGGCAGAAACTCTCCTTTCTTAGAAAAGTTACAATGTTCCCTCTTGTTATTTCCTTCTGAAAACCCTTTAAAAAATTCTGGCAGGTTTCAGAAGACCAAATGTCCTTTGTTTTTAAGGCCTTTCAGTAGGCCGCTCTACTGCTTTTAATTGTTCTGTTTTCAAAATGCTTCTTACTATTACTATTTTTAATTGTTTTTAGTGTTATTGAGAGGTTAATTATAGCTTTATGTTAGTATTTTGAATGTTTCAGTTGTAGTTGTTTTAATTTCTATGCTGCTCAAAATCCCATGGGCCAGGGATGAAATGGGGTGGGAAGAGAGCACTGGATATAAATACGGCTAACTGCCAGAAAATCAACACAAGTGGTACAAAACAGATGAAATCACTTGTGTATCTCTGTTCTCTCTACATGATGGTGCCATTCTCATCCCCTCCTTCACACAAACACACGTACTTTTTAGCCCTTCAGATTTTGTTGAACTCGCTTCAACAATAATAAGTAATATCCTTTTGTTGGACTCCCATCAATAAGTATATTCTATTGTTAGGGAACATGAGACCTGGGGTCCAATACCATCCAAATTACCACCTATTGCCTACTACAGTGTTTCCCAACCTTTTTTGAGCCACGGCACATTTTTTACATTTACAAAATCCTGGGGCACACTACCAACCAAAATGACACAAAATGACACTCTAACATAGTAATAAATATAGTTAATATGTTTTTTTAATGTATTTATACACTCAGTGTGAAACCTGGGCCTGTTTCGATGAACACAACATAGATATCCTGGCAGGAATGGCAGAAAGACACAAACTTCCCACACAGAACTCCCATAACCAAGAGAAAATGCTATAAGAGTTTGGTGGGCATTGACTTTGAGTTTTGGAGTTGTAGTTCACCTACACCCAGAGAGCACTGTGGACTCAAACGATGTTATGTTATGTTGTTGTTTGTTTTCTATCCAGAATCACAATGTTGGAAGGAGGCTCACCACTTTAAGGTCCCTAAAACAGGCATGGGAAAACTTTGGCCCTCTGGGTGCTTTGGACTTCAACTCCCACCATTCCTAACAGCCTGAGGCCCTTTCCTGCTTAAGTGGCTGAGAGGGGGAAAGGAAAAGGGCCTGAGGCTGCTAGGAATGGTGGGAGTTGGAGTCCAAAACACCTGGAAGGTCCAAGTTTGCCCAAGTTTGGGGGAAGAAAGGGTATTGAGGTTCCAATTTTCCACAGCACACCTGATGATCGCTCACGACACACTAGTGTGCCATGGCACACTGGTTGGAAAACACTGGCCTACTGTGTAGGAACAACAATTGCCAGTGACTTCCATATCTTTGGGATACAGAATCCCTTCTGGGAACCCTTCCAAACTGGCCCTATATCTCAGGATCTGATCCAAGGTTTTCTTTTTTATTCCAGATTATCTGACAGTGCAGACTCATATAATCCAGTTTAAAGAAAAAACCTGGGATATAGGGCCTGTCTGGAAGGGCCCTGGATTTTAGTCTGAACTTTAAGGGAGCTATCCAAGGTGCTGAAAACAAATATAGAATCTGAATAGAAATATAGACTCTGAACGCCAGACTGAAACCCAGGACAGATCCACGACTCAACTGATATAGGATGAAAGGAATGGAGACACCTGCATTGCAACCCCATAATTGCCACAACATTATAAACGTCCAAGAGATTTTTACTCATCTCGACAAAGTTTCCAAAACCAGCTATTAAAAGGAATAGCAAAGTAATATTTTAATTATGTTAAGCGGGAAAATTTCAGACAGAGATATTTATTTATGCATAGTGATGCAATGGATAACACTATCCCATTTGGAAATGTGAGAAAATGAATGATGCTCATTCACTATCTTCTAGTTAAATATTAAATATATAAATAAAGCCAGACGGACTTGATCCACAGCGCCACCTGTTGGCATCCTTAGTTTCTGCAGCACCTGCCTCATCAGGACCAAAAGAATATATCAAAATCTGTGATATCATATTTTGAAGGGGGGAAACATGCAATATAATTCATGTGACTAAAATATAATGGGATAACAAATTACTTTCCCATGTTTTCAACAACACCAATAAAATTCTCATTTCAGCTCCTAAAAAATAAGCTGATACTATTCATATTTCTGCGCACTTATGTCATTTTTAGGGAAGTAAATCTTGGCTTGTTTCATGAAAGAATGAATAATTTCAAAAGTTTTCTCTGCATTGACTGATATTACAAGAGGTTCTGCACCTTTTCAGTGATTTCTTAAAACTTTTTACTAAAGAATTCTTCATGTAAACATTGATTTTATGGGGGGGACACTTGCTTTATACAGACATTTTGCACAGAAAACCATATGTAGTTTTTACTACATGCATACACACAATAATATTCAATCACCAAGCAGGAAGAACATTTTGAAAACCCCAAGAAGGAAGAGGATAGACCTGTGCCTATTCTTAAAATGTAATCCTTTTTACAATTTACAACATTCATTCTGTTGTTTTTATGGACCTCCAAGCCATCTCTGACTTCCAGCAATCCTATTGTATGTTTGTTTGGGGTGTTTTTGTCAAAGGGGAATATGATCTTTATCTAGTGAATTTCCTTGGTTGAGCCGTGATCCAAATTCTGGTTTCTCAGAGTCCTAGCACAACACTCAAACCAAAATTTCCAGCTCTGTTTAATTACAATCTGTTGAAAAACTTTCAAAAATGAGTTTAAGTAATTTATTAGACAATAAATACTCTTGGGTATACATATACACTTGATCAGGGGTCGACAAAGCGTATAGGTTGCATGCAGCTCTTTAAGAAGAAGACCACATTATGAGTGGATAGCAAGAAAGCCATGACAAGTTTGCAAGATCTGGGCAGGGATTAGGGATTTTAGAGGTCTGTCATTCATAGGATCAACATAGATTGAAATTAACTTGAAAAAAATCTGGGATTGTGTGTGTGTTTTTGTGTTTCAAATGCACACTCTTAGGCCCCTTCTACATTGCCATATAATCCAAATTATCAAAGCAGATCATCCATGTCATCTGCTTTGAACTGGATTATATTTATTTATTTATTCGGTTTTATACCGCCATCCCAGAGGCTTGGGGCGATGTACAAGGAAGAATACAACAATACAAGATAAAACAGTGGTTAAAAACTCAGCAATTGTCGAAAGCCTGCCTGAACAGTGGGTTTTGCATGCTCTACGAAAGGAGCTCAGATCTCAAAGAGCCCGAATCTCAGGCGGCAGAGAGTTCCATAGCACCGGACCTATAATGGAGAATGCCCTCTGCCGGGCTGCTGTTAAGTGGAAGGATCTAACACTGGGGATACAAAGAAGGTTCAAATCTTCTGACCGTAGTGACCTCGGGGGATTGTAAGGGAACAGGCAATCCCATAGATACACTGGCCCCAGACCATATAAGGCCTTAAAAGTAAGAACTAACACCTTGAAAGTGATCCGGAATTCAATTGGTAACCAGTGCAGGTCCCGCAAAATAGGTGTTACATGACAGCTCGCAGGCTTCCCTGCGAGGAGTCGAGCAGCGGTGTTCTGCACTAGCTTAAGTCTCCAGGTCGCAGTCAAGGGAAGGCCAATGTAAAGATCGTTACAGTAGTCAAGTCTTGAGATGACCGTAGCCTGGAGCACTGAGGCCAGATCATTCCAGGACAAATAGGGAGCCAGCCGCTTCGCCTGCCGCAGATGAAAGAATGGAGTCCTGCTGACAGAGGAGATTTGAGCCTCCATTGACATCAGGGGGTCCAGGAGGACACCAAGGCTTTTTACAGATGATGACGGGCGTAGTGCCTTGCCATCCAGGATCGGCAGCTGAATCTCCCTATCGCCCGGACGACCCAGCCATAGGATTTCCGTCTTCGCTGAATTCACCTTCAACCTGCTGGCACGAAACCATCCAGTAACGGCCTCAAGGCACAGATGGAAATTATCGGGTACGGAGTCCGGCCGGCCCTTCATCTTCAGAATGGGCTGGGTGTCATCAGCGTACCAGTGGCACTCCAGCCCAAAGCTACGTACCAGTTGAGCGAGTGGTCGCATATAGATGTTAAATAACAAGGGAGAGAGTATGGCACCCCGAGGGGCCCCGCAAGGTAGCGGGAATCCCTCCGGGGCCAACTCCCTTTGCACTCGCTGCTTCCGGTTGCAGAGGAAAGAAGACAACCATTTCATATGAGCCTACACTGCCATATAATCCAGTTCAGAGCAGATAATCTGGATTTTTATGGCAGCATAGAAGGGGCCTTAGATGCTCTGATACAATTTAATTTAAGAATATTTAAGTCACAACAGAGCATGCAGATCAGGGGCCCGTGAAACTTGGTAAAAGTCACAATTGGATTTGGGCTGCAGAAGAAAATTCAATAGACTCTAGCCTGCCCAAAGCAAAAGAGCCAATTAGCATGGTAGATGAAAAAACATTTATCCCAGTTTCACAAATCAACAACTCAGAGAGTTACTTTTACGACTTCAGCTCTGAATCCTCTAGCCATTGGACATGCAAGCTAGGGATTCTGAGAATTGTAATCCAAAGGAGTTGTGTTACCATGCTTTGATCCAGATCGCATCTGCAACACCTAGCGCTTTGCTTATTACTGTACTGTGTCATATTGCTTTATTTCACTTTTCCCCAAGTTGGGGTTCAAAGCAACTTATACAGTATATTGAAAATAGAAGGTTTTGACCAGAGATTTTAAAGTCACAACAATGTATTTTAACATATATACTAGTAATTAGTGAAAGTGTCACATCACAGTTTGCAAACACAGCAGGCATCTAGTTGAATTTAAAGAAGCTAAATTCATTGGGTTAGGTGCAAAATTCACCATGGGCATAAGGTCCAGATCTTTCCAGGTGTTCATTAATGTGGAGTAAACTGGGAAACCCCTGTTTTCTCTGCATTAATTGCTTTTACCTGAGGCGTCACTTGGACACCACAGGTAAAATCAGGACAGGTCCCATGTTTTGTTCTGTCTGGAAGGACCCCATTTTAACCTGGAAACAACTCTTCAGTTGCCAGTGGTTATATCTCTACTACTCTTCACCACTCAACCAAGACCACACAAAAATGTATTTCTGTTCTACAGGGGCTATAGGAAGTTCTGTGTGGGCTTATATTTCTTTCTACCATGAATTCCAACCTCACCAAACCCCATTTTCCCTGTGCAACCTTTCAAATAAAAGCCAGACATTATCTGTGATACTGTTTGGCCTTTATTTATTTATTTATTATTATCGATTTGTATACCATCCTTTCGAGCTAGCTCAGGACGGTTTACAGCATATCGAATTACATCATAAAAACATATCAACAATAAAGGACATATAAAATAACACAATAAACCAGTAAACCAATTTAACAATGTTCTGCCTTGATCAAGGTGGTCACAGATTGAATGCACACCGAAACAGTGCTGTTTTACAAGCTTTCCGGAAAGCCAGTAGCTCATTTACTGCTCAGACTTCAGGTGGTAAGCTGTTTCCCCAATTGGTGCCACCGAGAAGGCTCTGTGTCTCGTTGATGACAGGTGGATGGTTTGCAGGGAGGGAATCTGCAAAAGATCAAGGACTTCCGAGTGGAGAGATCTCTGGGGAACATATGGGAGTAGGCGGTCCCTCAAGTACACTGGCCCCAGACCATGCAAGGCCTTAAAGGTTAAAACCAACACTTTGAAGATGATCCCATGCTCGATTGGTAACCATTGCAGTCGCTGCAGAGTTGGTGTGATATGCGCCCTAGCTGGCACTCCAGCCAGGAGCCTTGCTGCTTCGTTCTGCACCAGTTTAAGCTTCCGGATGACCGACAAAGGAAGACCAATGTAAAGGGCGTTACAGTAGTCTAGCCTCGAGATGACTGTCACTTGGATCACCGTGGCTAGGTCATTTCCGGTGAGATAGGGCGCCAGCCGTCTAACCTGCCGCAGATGGAAAAAAGCGGATCTGCTGACAGCGGAGACCTGAGTCTCCATTGTCAGCAGCGGATCTAACTGGACCCCCAGACTCTACTAGGTGTGACAGGCGTAGCGCATCGCCGTCCAGAGTAGGCAGCTGGAGCTCGCACCCACCTGGATGACCCAGCCAAAGGATCTCCGTCTTAGATGGATTCACTCTCAGCCGACTGGCTCGTAGCCAACCAGTCACGGCTTCAAGGCATTGTTGGAAACAATCAGGTACAGAGTGGCCGGCCGTCCATCCTCAGCACCAGCTGGGTGTCATCGGCATACTGATGACACTCCAGACCAAAACTCCGCACCAATTTGGCAAGTGGTTGCATGCAGATGTTAAATAATAAAGAAAAATGCTCATCTTCCTCCGGCTTGAACCTTGAGAAGGGGCTCAATATTTCTGGATGGTTGTTTTGTTTTGTTTTTGAGAAACTGCAAGTCGCTTCTGGTGTGAGAGAATTGGCCCTCTGCAAGGATGTTGTCCAGGGGATGCCCGGATGTTTTGATGTTTTACCATCCTTGTGGGAGGCTTTCCTCATGTCCCCACATGGGGAACTAGAACTGACAGAGAAAGCTCATCCCCGCTCTTCCCTGGATTTGAATCTGCGACCTGTCTTCGGTCCTGCCAGCACAAGGGTTTAACCCATTGTGACACCGGAGGCTCCTAATTCTAATTCCATATTTCTATGTGAAATAATATGTTCAATTGACAACATAAAAGAATAAATAGATGTAGGTTTTATCATAAATAAATTCCACTAATTCAGTTAATTCAAATAGTTTGTTAATATGTGCTTTTGAGTCAATCTTAACTCATGGTGACCCAACGTTCTATCATGGAAATTTCTTGCTTTCCTCTGTGACTGTAAAACCAGTGGGTTTCCATGGTTGAGTGAGGATTTGAACCCTGGTTTCCAGAGTCTGATGGCCCTTTCACACAGCCATATAGCCCAGAATATCATGTCAGAAAATCCCACAATATCTGCTTTGAATTGTGGTAACTGAGTCCACACTGCCATATATTCCAGTTCAAAGCAGATAATGTGGGATTTTATTCAGCTGTGCGGAAGGGGCCTTAGTCTAATGCTCAAAGTACTATATCATGCTGCCTTTTAACACAAGGTTCTTATTATAATACCATTATTTCTACTTTATGACATAACATCCATAACAAAACTGTTTTTGATAAAGCGATTTTCTTTCTTTAAGCCTGACCTTACTTCAAAACGCTCAAGAAACAACATCTAATACAACAGATGTTTCCACCCTGACAACAAAATAGTGAACATGTTTTGAAGATATTCAAATCGCAAACTGAGCATACATTTCTGTAGTTAATTTTAAGACAGTGCTATCCTGGAGAAAAATTCTCCTCCATTAGCGCTGTATCTCTCCTCCCTTTCTTTCACTCTGCAGTCTGTTGTAAACTTAGAAAATATGCCCAGAGAGTTGCAAATAAAGAACAATATCCAGGAATAATTTGTTCCACAGGAAGAATAAAAACTTAAACAGCGTTAGCTTTCTAAATATTTCTGCCAGCAAGTTAAACATTCAAAGAAGACATTAGCATTGTACCCAAATGAATACATACTCGTCTTTTGGTTCATTTCGGCTGTTTCTCTTTCTGTCTGCCCAGATAAATATTTAGGGCAGCATTCAAATTCTTTCTTACTACTTGTGTCATATAGTAAATTCTGGAGCATCATTAGAATATCTGCCAGTTACGAGCCCAGCAACAGAATGAATTATTTACTATAACATTGCCAGAAAGAGTATATATGACACCCTTGTGAAGTTTTGATAATTTCAAAACACTCTCTTCCACAGACAGATCTAGGATTGATACCTCATTTCACCTGTTTTGCACCTATTAGTAAGTAAGACAGATATGAGTGGCCTCTCTGAGCGGCACTAAAGCATATGCATGTTACACCCACCCTTCAACACCATCTCAAGATGAATCATACTGGACAGTTCTTAAGCAATGTTACTATTTGTGTGCTATATTCTCATTTCTCAATACAGGAGCAGCATCTAATTGGAGTCTGCAAAATCCATCATAACCTATGTAGCCCTTCCTAAATCATGTATGGTTCCTCTGTTTGATGGGTTTGGATACACTCATCTTTTTTAATGATCCTCTCTTCAAGCTGAAAAACTTTAAAACTGCAGAACTTTTAAAAATCTGAGTCCATAGGCCTCACCACTTTTCTGGGGTTTAGAGGCAAAAATGAATGAATAAATAAATGCTTTTTTCTACCTGAAGAGTACACTTCTCTAGAGACTTTGACCACAGACACATGCTGGAGGACCCAAAAAAGCCTAGAGAAATCTTTTTCTCTAGAAATCTCTAGCTTCTCCAAAGCAATTCTGTGGTCAACTTCCAGCCAAGGGCTGGCTGTATTGATTCCTTTTAGTAGCTGTAAGAGCTCTGACTAGAACAGTGGTTCCAAACCTGTGGTCTGTGGACCACCAGTTGTCCACAAGAATGAAAATATGGTCCACGGCCTCACAATTACTATACCGTTGCCTTGAAATCACACTGCAATGTGAGCAACTGGTCTCACAAAACCCTATTATAGTGTTGAGACACTGGGATGTCAGGAGGGGAGAGGCTTACTACCTACGAAAGATTACTACTACCACATCAGCTCTAGATTATTAGATATGGTTTTCTGTGGTCTAGCAGATGGCGACTACTGGATGGCGTATGTTCTGTATCAGAAACTAGAGCTGATGTGGTCTAACCAATGCATTTTTCTGAACCAGCACCCCAAATCACCAAACTGAATCTAAAATTGACCAATACCCGATTTGGAAGCCTTTTGGCACTAATGTTGGAGAGTGGTTCCTGGTCAAATTGGTCCCTATTCAAGGGATCCCTATTCAAAAAAAAGGTTGGGAATCATTGAACTAGAATAAACTTATGAAAAGGTTTCCAGCACAATTCTGAAGATCTTGTCCTCCAGGCTTAAGTATACTACACTGTGTAAATTGAGTACTGGACTAAAGAAGTTTCTATACTGTAGAATTAATGCTGTTTGACACCCTTTTAACTGCCATGGTTGAATGCTACAAACTCCTGGGAGATGTAGTTGTACAAGCTCTTTAGCCTTCTCTGCTGGTATCAAAAGCCTGGTAAATGTTGGTATCAAAAGCCTGGTAAGTTAGTGTGCTACCAATCCTCCGGTGAGGATTGGTAGTAATAAATTGAGCAAATCCATTGTAAAAGCCTAATTCATAACAACAGCTTTGGGTGTCCCAACGCAGGCCGTACCGAACCCCCTAAACACACACACCAGGGCTCAATAACAAGTTCTTTATTTAGAATAAAATGGAGAATAAAAGCAAAAGGGTAAAAGCAATTCAAAAAGTCATAAAGTTCGGTCTAAGATAAATCTCAAAATGGAGCAAGAATAATTCAGCGATAGATAGCAAAGTCTCAAGTCCAAAAGACCTTAAACAAAGTTCCAGGAAAACAACTTGGTAGCCAGTCAAACCACTCCGCGGTTAACAAGACAGAGAGGATCAGATCCGCGTGCACTCTTCAGCGATGTAGCCTCCGGTCTGGAGACTTTCTCACAAAACAGTTAATTAAACCCAACTCTTGTGTATCCAACTTCTTTCAGATCCCCATCTCCAATCTTACCTCGAAGTCACAATATTATGTCTTCTATCAAAAGTCCGCTCATTAGCCGGAACATCTGGTACGTTATCAATCTGGGAACAGTGCATCTCCTCGTCTCCCAACGATTCCTCGGAAAACGGTGTTGATACTCTCTCCTGTGACCCAAAACCACCTGGATGTTCATACTCTCAGTTCGAGCCAGAATCTGTTTCCATTTCTTCTTCGGAATATTCCTCAGGTCAAACATTCCCATTGCAAACTTTCATCATCAGGATCATACCCTTCATACCCATCAGGCCATTTGTCTTCCCCATCTTGGTCCAAAGCAATTGGCACCCCCGGGGCCTGTCCAAGCGCCCCTGGCTGAAATGCAAGTCGAGGTCCCACATTGGGATACAATCCATGGAAATCAGTATCCAATGAAATTAATAATCTTCAAGAGGGGCAAAGTTTAGTAGATTGCTCACCCGTAGCATTTTGTTTGCTAGGCTGAAGGACTTTCAGAGGTTATAGGACTCCAATTTCCATCAGCCCCAGCCAGACTGGGCACTGGTGCTGCATGGCAGGAGCAGTATTTCATACTCCCAGCTATGTTTTATCTGAAAGTCTTGCTGACAATCCTGCAATTAAGACAATATTCATGAGATTGAATGCATTCATAGAATAATGGTTTCCTGCTATTAAAAAGATACTGTGGCAAAGTTGTGGGATTTATGGAAAGTCAACTTGAAGACAGAGACAAAGGATTTATTTTCAGAGCGGGTGCGTGGATCCTGTGATTCTCTTGCAATCACTTTACATATTTCTATTTTACTACATGACTGATGAAAATGGAATTATTTTGTCTTGATGTATGCGGCTGCAGCAAAGTGACAGTTGCTCATCTTACCGTTACTGAGTAGCTGCACTCTGCTTGGTTTAAGAAAGAGATTTATGTTGTGGTTCATCCAATCAGAAAGCAGCTAATCCATTTAAGCACAGCCTGTATTTTCTTTCTGTTAAGAAAGGGAGGCCTGTTGTTTCTAGTATTATGATAGTCTAAGTTTATAAGTTTTTAAGTCAAAGGGAAGAAACTCTATACCTACTATTCTTCCCTCATTTTGGCTGACATCTCCAAAAACAAGTTAATGTTCTGGTTTGGGCTTATAAAACTCCAGGGTTTAAGTCCTATATTCACTTACTTAAGGGACAAGATTTGCTCAGAGGGGGTTTGCTGTAGCTTTCCTTTGAAAAAAGGCTCCCCCCACACACACACACAGTTGGGGAAACGTCAAGAAAAGCCTTGGGGCAGTCATGATAAGTGGGGCTTCTTGAAGTTCAAAACATCTGGAGGGCCTTCTCTTAAAAGCACAAAGCAAAGCAAGCCAGATAAGACACATAGGATTTAAAAGGCTCAGACCTGACTTACTAACCTATCTGAGAGAGTACACTTGGCATAACGTTTCATTATGCTCATGAAAAATTACATGCACATGTTGCACAGTTATTTGTCTATTTATATATTTGTTATGCCTAGTCTTTCTCTGAGAATTGGGACTCACAAGTAAGGTTGCCTTATTCCACTTCCTCAAATTCAGGCATGGAGAATTATGAAAATTATTGATTTTTTATTCCAGTTCTGAAAATTCTGCACATTGATTGTTACAGTTTTAAAATTTTACTATGTTTCAACATTCAATGCTATTTTAACAGTTGACTCCGCTATAAGACTAGAAGGCGAACGTTTGCCCATGCTTGGAATAGCCAATGAAGGAGAGATGAATGGCCTTTGTAGTCCTTTCCATCTCTATGATTCTACATTGATAGATTCTGTGCTGTCTTTTATGAAGCCAACTCCAAGACTATGATTCTATGATTATTCCATCTCCAAGTGAATCCAGTTGGCGAATGAGGACAGGACTAGAATGAAATCAAAGTCAATGAACAACAAGAGGGAATTATCAGCATTCTCAGGAGAACACCAATATTTGTGGAAATGGAGGAAATGTGAAATTAATAAATATATAACAAGACAGTTTGGTGTCAGAGGGTCCCACCATGGTTTAGTAGTTTGAACTATGATTCTGGAGACCAGGGTTCAAAGCACTGTTTGGCCATGGAAACCATCTGGATGACCTTGGATAAGCCATTCTATCTCAGAGCACTCCCAGACAGCACCAAAACACGGAACAAAGAAGTGTGGAACTTCAAAAGGAGTCCAAACACAGACCTTTCAGTCCAGCTTCAAAGTCCCCTGCTGTCCTCACAGCTGTTTATTTATTTATTTTTTTAAGCAGATTAAGATAGAGTGTGGAAAAGGCACATCCGGTGGAAGTTTTGTTTTTGTTTTTAATCACTCCAGAGATGTGCAAATGCCCATATGAGGTCCAGCGCAAAACAAAGCAATTAAACAAACTTCACTCGGATCTTTGTCTTTCCCAATTGTAGTCAAGATCTATTTAACATTACAAAGTGCAAAAGACAGAATTTGAGCGAGTTGTATTTGCTTTCCACTTGTGCTTCCCTGAGCCACCTGTGTCTCCATTTGACAGCTGATCAGCTGTTTCAGGCTTTTCAGAAATGCACATGCTCTGGAGGAGTCCACACAGGGGGCAGGGAAAGAAAGCACGTGTTTTCCATGACTGCTGGGATACTGTTGGGGTTCAGCCTGTGATTGTGTATAATGATCAGGGTACTCTGGATGTTGGGAATGACAATGCTGTTTCTACTGATGAGGGTGCTTTAGATGCAGAGAATGACAATGGGATTCCTGTTCAAAGTGTCTTTGCTGATGAGAATGTTCCTGAAGAGTTTGGGGATGATGGTATGGCCTCTGGAAGAGGGCTTGAATTGTTACCAGAGAATTCCCAGGACTTTGAGTCTGAGAAAAGCTCGACACATGGCCCAACTGCAGAAATTAATGAGCCAGGAGATGGCATGTTTTCAGACAGAACAGACAAACACGCCAATCTCTCAGGCGTTCTGCCAGACTGAGAGAGAAACTGACAACAGAGTCAAGGCTGAAAAGAAATCCTTTTCTGGCCGCTTGGGATATAAAGTAGATTAGGGGATAAAAGTGCCAAGTACAGACTCTGTAGCCAGACGAAGCAATGTTAGAATTGAAGTAAGACGTTTGTCCTGAACCTTGTAGCCTTGTCTTGGATAGATTCAAGTTATGCCTTGTTTGATTTCATGATTCAAGTTAAGAGTTTTACCTTGGAAGTTCCTGTGTTAGTTTTTTATGAACTCTGATGGACTTATTTCCTGGATTATTTGTTACTGCTTATCTTTCTGCCTACTTGGATTTACCTATTTCTATGGAGTGTTTTTACTGCTAATGCTTTTTAATTATCTTCAATAAACTGCTTGCATTTTTACTCAGCTGTGTGGTGCTTTAAAGTCAGAGGGCTTTTCCTGGCCTGGAGTATGACAGATACATAGGCATGGAAAGGTGTGTGTTTCTCAGGATGAGTTGGGTTTAAAGGGCACTTTTTAAACATGCGTTTTCCAACCCTTAACCCATCTTCTCCTGATTCCTCTTCCACCCCATCACCCATTTTAACCCACTTCCTCTCGGGTTTTAATGCATGTGCAGAAGGGCCCTCGGGAAGATCAAAGGCTAGCATCCTCTGAATAAATCTTGCCAAAAGATACCATAAGTTGGAAATGTCTTGGAGACACAGCAACTGCCCTCAAAACAACCCAAGAAGATAACACTATCAGTGCCAATGGACTGTACTGTTGAGTTTGATAATAGTGGGATGGTGTATCCTGAAGAATGGCATAGATATCTTCTTGATTCCATGCCACAATATTTTATTGCAGTTTTGAGCTCTAAAGACATATTCCAAGTGGAAATGTGCTCTGACAGACTGAAGACCCACATAATAACTAGAGTTCCATGTTGCAGCAGCAACATGTGAAAGCTATTTCAAGAAAAATAATAGAAACCACATGGAGGCTGGCCTTGAATACTCATTGAAAGCCTTTTCCAATTGGGGGTTAGCCTAGCATGATTTGGGCAGTTATCCTGTCTTTTGATTTGATAAGCTGTACTAGACCAAGGGTTGACAAATAAAAGTCCATAGACCTTTGGTAGCCTATGAGTTTCATTCACCTGGTCTAGGGGAAAGTTGCAAAAGGTGGTATATAAATACTGTAAATACTAAACAAATAAATAAATAAATAAGTAGATCTGCTTTGGTTATACATTTGTTATACCTTTTCTGACTACAAAGCTCAAAATCATTGTGATTGGAGTCAGCTTAGGAAGCGAGTTAGCAAACTCCCAGTCTAAGCCAATAATTAAATAGTTCAATGCCAATGAGAGCTCCTTAAAATGTAACCAAGGAGTTTGCCAGAATTTTTCCATCAAAGTCAGACACACCCATCAGATTGAAAAGGAAAGTTATTAAAATTTGAAAGGAGGCTGCCATGTTGGCTGTAGCAAAAACAATAGATCTCTCTCTCCCACACACACAGCCCTCCAAAATCATTTGATATAAGCATGAAAGTTTATGCCTGATAAAACTTTATAGTCTTTAAGGTGCAGCAAAGAGCCAGTGTGGTGTAGTGCTTGTGTTATGAAGTGCAACTCTGCAGACCAGGGCATGAACCTCTGCTTAGCCATGGAGACCCACTGGGTGACTTTGGGCAAGTCACTCTCTCTCAGCCTCAGGCAGCTAAAGGTCTCCACCCCTCCCCCAGAACAAATCTTGCCAACATAACTCCATGATAGGTCCATCTTGGGATTGCCATAAATCGGAAATTATTTGAAAGCACACAATAATAAAGTGCCACAAGATTTTATGTAGTAATTAAACTATAATTCCATGTGTTTATTTGCCAAAGTTGATCAATCAGTTTTCAAAGCCTTACAACACATTTCAGGAGATCCACAGAGCAAACATTATATTGTAATTATTGTAATGTCCCAGGCATTATAATTACAATATATTTTAATGTATTTTATGCCTGATCACCTTCAAGATGGCATGGACTATATAGGTAATAATAACGGGTACATTGTGGGCCTGTTTCCCCCCAGAATTTGTCAGATGGACATTAATTAAGTTGAATAAAAGTAGCTTGCTGTACTATTGTTAAGAAGCTGCATGTGATTCCTTTTTTTAAAGGCTTGTATCATGTGCTTCAGCTAATCATAAAGCAGCTTACTTGGAAATGTATTTTTTTAAAACAAAATTCTGTGCTTTTAAAAGCAAACTGGCTTCTGATTGGCTCAAGCTCTGCTTTAACTTTAATCAGTAATTAAGGGTCAGCCATCCAGTAAACTCATTAGTTTACACCAATTACATTGGATATAGTAACTAATGATTCCTAGGATCATGCCATTTATTTCCAGGCTTTCAAAGTATAATTATGGTGTAAATCAGATAGGGCGTAAATCTTTTCCATACGTTTTGGTTGGTAATTGAGAAATAAAATGGTTTCCAAATGTATTCATTCTCCCTCTTTCTCTCTTTCTACCAACACACTTTTTTTTTTCTTCAGCTAGTAGATTTCTCCCGGGACTCTTTAAAGCATAAGGAAAAGGTGATGTCAACGGGACTCCGTGCCGGGCCAACAAAGACAGGGCTAATTAATAGAGATACAAATAATATCTTGCCCCCTTTACATGGTTGTTCAGACCTTCAACATGGACATCACACCCTGGTCTGGAGGTGAAGGGAGAGAATTCAGAGAATGACTGGTATTTCAAAATATAGGTGAATTTAAAATCCCTTTTGTGTGTGTGTGTGTACTGCATTACAACGCTGCCAGTTCTCCTGCTTTTAAGATGATTTAGTCTCTGGAGTATTTGCCTTTGAAGTTTAATATGTAGTTTCATGTCTGCACAACATTTTCAGTGCATTAAACAAATTAGTCTCTGGTTACCAAAGTTTTTCGACATTTGCAAGTTGCCATTTAACTAAATCTATTATGTGTCAACAAAGTTGATCATTTAGAAGAATGAACTTTGGGGATGATTAATAAATAAAACAGCTCCTCTCGCCCTCCGTGTTTACTTGAAAGCAATCTGCTCGAGAAAGGCATTAATATCCTCTAAATTATTATCGGAATAATTGCTTGACTCCTTTTAGAACACGCATTTTTCCCCTGTCTTCATTTCCCTTCAGTGCAGGCAGCTTTTCACTCAGATGGAGAAACTTCCTATTATTTGTCCTCAGCCCACCCCTCACCCAGCTGAAATGAAAAATAGGAATTATACACTTTTCACTAAGGAATAATTAATATGTCTCAAGTATTAGAACAGAGAATTGCAGTGTGACTTTGAATGGTAGCCTCTGAGGAGTGGCATTGTTTGTTCTCTCTGGTCTTTAATGAGCTTTAGTAAATGGCCAGGAAAAAATTACCTTCTTTCTGTAATATGAGAGAAGTGGAGAAAGAAGGAAGCTATAGAATCGCTCGGATAAAAGAAGGTACAGCAAGGAGAGTGTTTCGCTTTTTTTGTTGTTGCTTTTTTGGACTAAGGCTCCCAAAGACACCCCCCCCCCCCCCTGCTGCAATGTAAACATGTAAAATTATTTAATGTTTGTGTATCACCAAATAAGACAGAACTACACACACACACACATACACTGCTTCCCTTAACGTGCTGACAGGGTCTGGCTTATGTTGGGGGACAATTACATTTGGCTGAGTGGCCGGGAGTCTTTCTGTCTCCCTCTTCATCAGACTTAGCTTTTTTCCCCCCTAGTAAAAATCTGTAAAGCTTCTATTTTTCTCTTCACTCCATCCATGCAACCCCTGAGCTGGATGTTTCTAAAATCAAAATGAGCAGCTTAGATCAACATTAAAACCACTGACCAGCAAAGAAGCCCATATATACACATATGCATTTACATATATACATTTTTTCACACACATATATACAGTATTACATACATACAGTCATTCTTCCACATTTGCGGTTCTGACTTTTGTGGAGTTGATTACTTGCAGATTTGATTAAAATGTTCTCTCTCCAGGAGTTGCTAGTTCCTCTAGTCACTGTGATTCTGTGGTCAACTTTCTCTAGTCATGCTGGAGGACCTAGAGCAGTGGTTGAGACCTGTGGGTCACCAGATGTTTTGGCGTTCAACTCACAGAAATCCTAACAGCTGGTAAACTGGCTGGGATTTCTGGGAGTTGTAGGCCAAAACATCTGGAGACTCACAGGTTGAGAACCACTGACTTAGAGGTTTCTAGAGAGCACAACTCTCTAGGAAATCTCTGGGTCCTACAATATGATTCCAGTGGAAAATGATGTTAGAGTCATGTTGGAAGACATAGAAATTCCTAAAGAGGTGTTCTGGGTTAAAATTAGCAACTTTCTTATTTGTAACTTTTTACTTCCACAGGGGTCCCGTGCCCCTAACCCCAGAGAATGTGGAGAGGTGACTGTGACCTTCTGTGCATACTGAAATCCGAGGATGCTCAAATCTTGTTCTATACAATGTCGTAGTAAAATGGTGTCCCTTATATAAAGTGGCAAAACCAAGGTTTGGTTTTTGGACTATTAAAATATATATGTTATCTAGTTATAGATGGTGGATTCCATGGAGGCAAAATCCATTGATATGAAGGACTGAGTGTACTCTTAAAGTTTGGACTAAAGCTCAGAATGGATTTACTAATGTCATAGCCCATAGCTCTTGCTGTTACTGCTTCTGCGTAAGCATTCATAGAGGTTCACTAGAAGGAACTTCAACACAAACATGGGCATATTTATGATTTCTATCATTGGCCACATTTCACTACATCCTGTGAAACATGGGTGGTGTCCCAATTAGCCAGGCAGGTGCAATTGATACCATCACCTAATCTCCTGTTGTTCCAATCTGGCAGGGGCAGTTCTAGGATCTGCACTGCCCCCCATCCCAGGATCTGATCCGGGATTATATGAGTCTGCACTGCCAGATAATCTAGGATAAGCAGATAATCTGGGATCAGATCCTGGGGTGGAGGGCAGTGTAGAGCTTGACCTCAAATTGATATGGACTGGTTATAACTGTCCTGCTTTTCCTCTGTGAAATTTTGGAGGGCATGATATCTCTACTATCAATCTGGCACCAAGTAAAATTACATCTTTTTACCAATGACTTTGGATTGCAATTCATTTCATACAACTTTACACATTTTCATAGTCTTAAAATTGTTTTACATAGTTTAACTGGTTTTAAAAGCTTGTTTTAAGTTGTTAGTTTCTTTCATATATTCTAAATATTTTTTTTATTTTTTAAGTTTTTAAGTGAGTTAATGGCATACAGAATATGAGAGAAAAACATTTGCAGATAATCAATCACACATAATACAAGTATGCCATTCCCAAGAACTCCTCATCCTTGACTTCTGGCACCACCAGTGTGAAACTAGTGCCCCCCCCCAAAAGACACTAGTTATGCTACATTAATAAATCCCCCCTTGTGACTACATTGAAATCTATTTTTGTCTTCTTTTCTAGATATCCAAATGCAAGCCTCCATTTCTTGACAAAATCTTCATTGCTTCCTCCCCGTATAGCATTGGATAGCTTGACCATTTGGATATACTCTAATAATTTTTCTCTCCAGTCCTTTAGCAGTAGTTCCTTTTCTCCTTTCCAAGATTTTGCTATTAATATTCTCACTGTAACAAAACTGTATTGACAGATTTCTACACTTTCTTTACCTTTTTTCACCAAATAATCCTAAGTTTGTTTTTGTTGTTAACTCTTCAGTAAAATATATTTTACCGCTTGCCATCTTGAGAACTTTAGCTGCATGACACAATATAAACAGTCTAATAAATCGGTAAATGAAATATTACTTCAAATAGTTATAGGGATTGCTTTTTAGAAATATGAGGGGATGGGTGGCAATGTGAATTGTGGCATTTTAGTTCAAGGGTTGGAGTGGGACAAGGAAAAAGCCAGGTTCAAATTTCCTCTTGATTGTGAAGTTCATTAAGGGACCTTTGGCTGGTTGCATGCTTTTAACCTAATCCATTTGACAGCATTGTTGTGAAGATAAATTGAAGGATTCGTACTCCCTTGAGTGGCCTGGAAGAAACATAAGAGAGAAAACAAACAAAATCGTTTTTAATAATAACTCCTAGTGCAAGCACAAAGTACCAATGAATCTTGGCTACTGAGTTTCTAATTTTGATTTGTGCTGTTCCTTGACAACAATTTGACTGGAGTGATTTCTGAAAAAATCCCAAATGGAATATGGAACTCTCTCCTATTTAAAAGCCCAGAGAAAGTTTAAAAAAGGGACAAGGAAAAACAATCTGTCTGTTTTTAAAATGACTCTTCAATTAAAAATCCCATTAGAGCTTTCTAAAATATCCCAGAAAGCCTCTGCCTGTGTTAAGTCTTCCCTCAGAAAGCTAGTCCAAATATAAAAATTTTACAACATTTGGCTTCAGTGACTGGTAGGAGAGGAGGTAGTTCCATAACACTGAAGCAGCCTGTTTCTCAAAATGCTTATTTAAGCATCCCAATATGAAATGTAGATATCGGGGAGAAAAACAGTCTTTGATTTAGCAAGGAACGTCAGTTGAGGGTTATATTACAGCAGAACAAAGTAAAGACCATCTTTCTCCACAAGCCTGCTTTCTTCCCAGAAGCCTGAGCAGTTTCCTAAACTCATGGTAGTATACATTTGTACCTTTATTTTTACAGCACCCCTGAGAAGTAGTTTGCTGTGTTGAGGAGGGTGTCTATGGCTCACCCATCACATTAACTGATACTCTTGTAAAATGGGTAGGACTGATGACCTGAAAAGTTGGTCCCTTATGAAAGTTTGTGAGGGTGACTAGAAATTTGGTTGCATTGTTTCAACATTGGGTGCATTGTTTTGGAGAATAGGTAGATCCAGCACAGGTCATTTGCATTAGTCAAACTGGGTTAGAACAAAGATGGCCTATACTATACACAATTATGAGCTTTGCTCTTGGTTGCAATTGGCCATAGAAGCTTTGGCCGGAAATGGCTCCTACCCCTTGTAGCAGATTTAGCATAGGGGCCCAGATTCAAAGCATGGGTGCGTATTAGATCCAGTAATGAGGTCTTGATAGTTTGGACTACAATGATCATGCCCAGCTCAGGGACAAGTAATCCACCCCCAGGTTTCAGTGCAACCACACAATGGTTTCCACCTGTCTGTCATTCCACAGTGTACCCAGGAGGTGGGCTGTTTGAGTTGGTTTCCATTAGTTGGCTAGCAGGTCAAGTGATACCTGGATCCATACCTGTGCTGCAGCTCTACAGTTACAACCATTACCAAGTTGTGGCCTCCTTTAATCCAACAACTGTAGGTGGGCTATTGCTATGCAGAATCTCAATCACCACTGAACTCACAAGGTATGGTTACTAATGGAGGGTAAAAACAGCTAGTTGTGATGCCAACTTGTTACTCTAGTACTAGAGGAAGTATGGTTCTCAATTTAAGTTGCTATGGTATTCCGTTTGTGGACTTGTTGACCAGATAGTTATGGAAACAATGTGAGACTAATTAAATGAATGGAGACTAATAATACTCATTACTGAGAATTCTTGATCAATCATCTGGAAAACATGAAGAGATGAATAAGGAAAACAGTGTCTTTGGTATGTGTAGTTCAAGTCTGCCTTCCACAGCATAGTAACTATTGTATACTGCTTCCTTCAGAGGTGATACCATAAGGCCTCAGTTTTATAAGGCTAAGATTATGTCAACAGTTCAGTTTGGGGCATGAACTCCTAGGAATATCTGGGATCTGTATCATATTAAAAGAGGTCAACATTAGCCTAGTCCACTCAGTTTCTTAAACATTGATGGTGCTCTATGTTCCTGGGGATAACATTCAATGAAGACAGCAATTCCCTCAGATGTTTTGAACATGACCATTGACTATGCCAGAAGAAACTGATGGAAAGTTGTAGTTCAAAATTATCCACTGGTAGATCATGGTAGGAAACCTAGCAACAATTATGGCTTATTGCACTGGTTTAACAGAAAGACAAAATGAGAGAAAACTCTCAAATCAAAGACCAAATCAATACTATTGCTAATGTAATGACAAGGAAGATGCTACCACTAAGAAAGTCCCATTTTGTGTACAATCTACCTAATCTCATGAGAATAGATAAAAGTAGGACTTTGAGGCCAATTCCAGAGTCTGCATAGATTCATATGGGAGCGGGGATTTTTTTTTTTGAGACAAAGGAATGGTCTATAGACTTCATTCAATGGGTGACGAGATGCCATTTTTTTTTTAGTAAAAAGCTAAAGACACAGACAGTTACGTATATGGGGCACTGCACAGCTTCTGGGATAGCAAAAATACCAAGCAGACCAGAAGAAACACACAGACGCTCTTTCCTCCTGCGGTGATTCTCTAAGTTATTTCTCCCTAGTTGCCTGTGAACATCCAGAGCATCATTATTTGAGATTGTTATACTATTAGCTTTAAAATTTTATAAGCCATATAGAGTAGCACAGGTGTCAGCTTGAAAAGTTAAGGAGGGTTAATAAAGAAATCATAGACAAGCACTATCATTGTGGGTTTAAAAGAGAGACAAAGAAAGAAATATATTGTCACGCCATATATACACACACAAATAAAACCAGGAAGCCTAACTCAAAGCTGGTGAAAGCAGATTCTTTTCAGGCTCTGCTGAAATGTTCAAAATGTTTTAAGACCTTGATAAGAATTTATTTATTTGTTTACATATTTATTTATAAATTATATGTGTGCATATATATAATAAATATGTAAACAAATACATACATTTATACTCTGCCCTTTGCCTCAAATTGGGACTCAAAGCAACTTTCAGTTAAAAATGCAATACAGCTAAAAGCATACAAAAAGTGAACATGAAAATAGCCTCAAACTATTGATAATATAAAAATGCTGTGAACCTACACTTTCACAAATAAAACACCATTAAAAGATTTTAAAAGCAGTTAATGCAGTTCAGTTTAAAATAGTACAGCACCTTCACCCCATTATTTTGAAAAAGAACAAAGTGTGAAGAAAATTCCTCCATACTATTTGCCAGGTAATTGGGAGGGAATAAGGAAAGGAAAGAAGAAATGGAGAGAGAAAATACCCGTTAATGTATCTGATGGGTATTATTCACTTGAAGGCAATGGCATTTTTAAAATGTGTTCTGTTACATACCCTGTATTCTCTAACTCAGTTTTTTTCTTGAGGAAAGTATGCCTTGCCTCTATAATAATTGCTAGGAATTTAGTATGGCATAATAATATTAAGTTGTTGTGAGGTGAAAATGAAGGAGGATTAAGCATGTATATGCTCCCGAGCTTTTTGAAGAAGGATGTGATACAAATGTAAGAAATGAGTAAAAGACAGCATGAGTAGAAGACGCAATTGACTGACAGATCAATTGATTGACTGCCGGATTGTATTTTCAAATTGCTTGATAGCAACTTCTCTCTGAGCTGCACACAAAATGTTTTTTAAAAAACACAGAGAAAGCAGTAACTAGAGAGTGCATCTCACAAAAACAAACTAAACGAGTACTATATAAAATATTCAAACTTCCATTATTGGGGCGGAGGCCAAAAGGGGGCACTAGACAGAGAAGGATAGTCCATTTTATAGGGGGGGGGGGCTTGAAGGAGGAAAACGACTTCCCTTGTTTTCACAGGTCCCCCCCCCCCTCCACTTCCCATTTCATAAACAAGGGTTGTTTCTACAACAGCGACATGTGTGGAGGGAATAATAAGAAAATAGAGGGAAATGGTTTTACTCCTTCAACCCCCCCCCCAACTCCTGTAAAATGGACTATCCTTCTTTGTGTAGTGCCTCCAACCTGATAATGGAACAGTACCTATACTGTCATGATATTCACACTGATAATTGGTAATGTTCAAGCCAAAACTGCCAGCATCTTAATCCTGTCACTCCTCCTACAAGGTAATGTACATGGATCTCCTATATACCCCCACAACAACCCTATAGGATTGGTATTTCTGAGAGAGAGAGAGAGAGAGAGAGAGAGAGAGAGAGAGTCAAAGCTGCATGGCTCAGTAGAAGATAAAACTCGGATTTGCAAAGTCCTGATCCAGTATTCTTACTACTACACTACAATGTTAAAGTGATGCAGGAATTGTCATAAAGGAGGTAAAGCTATCAGAGTATTGTGTAAGAAGACACAGAGGCTTAAGGGGTCCTTCTGATCTCCTAACTATGGATAGGCAAGGCACAGAACTGGGTGTCCGTTGGCTGTTGGTGGCCGTAGGAGGCAATGATCTATGTTGCCCTTGACCTTAAAGATTAGGCTGAAATTATCTCTTTCGTGAGTGCGGCCTCAAAGTCTGTTAGAGGTGGTGGTCACACAAACACTGAAGAAAATCCAAGAATTCAAGATAATTAAAAGTAGTTGCAGCAGCTAAATTTAATTATTCATCGCTGAGCCTGGAACCCCAGGTCTCGGCGGTGGCCAGGGGAGCTTTTGCACAGTTAAAGCTTGTGCGCCAGCTGCGCCCGTACCTTGGGAAGTCTGACTTGCCACAGTGGTCCATGCTCTGCTTACATCCCGAATAGACTACTGCAATGCACTCTATGTGGGGTTGCCTCTGAAGACTGCCTGGAAGCTGCAATTAGTCCAACGCTCAGCATCCAGGTTGCTCACAGGAGCTGGGTACAGGGAGCGCACAATTCCTTTGTTGCATCAGCTCCACTGGCTGCCAATTACCTTCCGAGTACAATTCAAAGTGCTGGTTTTAACCTACAAATCCCTTTACGGTTCTGGCCCAGTTTACCTGTCCGAACATATTCTCCCCTATAAACCATCAAGGGCGTTAAAATCTTCTGGAGAGGCCCTGCTCTCGGTCCCACCACCTTCACAGTCGCGCTTGGTGGGAACGTGAGACAGGGCCTTCTCTGTGGTGGCCCCCTGGCTATAGAACTATCTCCCGAATGTGGTTAGATCTGCCCCCTCCCTCCTGACCTTCAGGAAGCAATTGAAATCCAGACTGTGGAATCAGGCTTTTGCGGAGTGACGACTGAGACCGGTAAATACTAGAATTATTGGACCACAATGTGCTGATTTTGCTGGTCAATGTTTTCCTTCCTGAATCTTCGTTCGTGAAGAAAAGCCAAGATTTTTAACCTATTGTATTATGTCTGTTGTTTCAAAATGTTTTTTTTATTGTTTAAACATTGAATTTTTATTGTTAGCCATTCTGAGTCCCTCCACGGAGGTATAGAAGAACAAGAGCTAAAAGTTTTTTAAAGTTTTTAAAGTTTTATTTTAAAAAGTTTTAAATAAATAAATGATAGCTCGTAGGTTCCATGTTTGCTGGCTATGGAATCCACTCTGTTTGCTAGTCTGAACTTTCAAATAAGTTATTCAAGGTACTGAATCCTATCATTCAAAATGGATTCAGCACCTTGGATAGCTCCTCTAAACTTCATACCAAAAACTCACAGGGGATTCATTGCATTACTGACATGGGAGCTCCCAGACCCCAGAGCACAAATAAGACCTTGGGAGCCGCACCTGTAAGAAGAGTAAAGAACACAGGACAATATTGTTTGTGGCAATTTCAGCCATAGGAGAGGGGTGGATCTACACTGGCCACATGTACTACTTCACAGAGAATTGTGTCAAGACTATCTTCTGTATGAAACTGTCCTGTCTCTGAAGGGCTTTTTTAGCCCATGTCCAGTTTAAAGATGAAGAACCACAAAGCAAAAACTTTGATGTTGTTGCTCAACAACAGACCCAGACTGACTAGACAAATAATGATTATTTCTGAATTTGTATCTACACCTTCCAACGCAAAGATTCTATGATTCTATAATTTAGCATATTATTATCCACATTTGAATGTCAACCTGTCCCCTTAGAATCATAGAGTTGGAAGAGACCTTGTGGGCCATCCAGTCCAACCCCCTGTCTAAATTGAGTACCGAATCACCTGCCAATTGAGTACCGAATCACCTTCAAGGTGCTGGTGTTGACCTTTAAGGCCTTGTACGGTCTAGGGCCTGCGTACCTCTTGGACCGCCTTGCCCCATACGATCCCCGAGATCACTCCGCTCAGCAGAGCAAAACCTGCTGGAGATTCCACCGATCCGCCTCTGCCGCCTATCATCAACTAGGCAGCGCTCCATCTCAGTAGCAGCTCCAACGGCCTGGAATGCCCTGCCGGAGGAGGCTAGAGCCATACGAGAGCTCGCCCCCTTCCGCAGGGCCTGTAAGACCTTCCTTTTCAAGCAGGCCTTCGGTTGACATATAACGCCTCTTGCTTTCAATCGACTTATGACTCTGTGTTACCGTTTTTTGTCACTTAGTGTAATTTTAACAATGTTTTAATGATGTTTTTAGTATCATTTTTGTTATTTTTATGGTTATAGCATTGTTTTATTTTGTTCGTGAGTCGGCATGAGTGTTGCCTGCCGATCACTATGTATGTCTTGTAACCCGCCACGAGCCCTCGGGAAGAGGCGGAATACAAATGCAAATAATAAATAAATAAAATAAATAAAAGCATGTAAATTGCATTCAAAGCACCCCCGACAGATGGCCATCCAGCCTCTGTTTAAAAGCCTCCATCACACTCCGGGGCAGAGAGTTCCACTGCTGAACAGCTCTCACAGTCAGAAGTTCTTCCGAATGTTCAAATGGAATCTCCTTTCTTGTAGTTTGAAGCCATTGCTCCGCATCCTATTCTCCAGGGCAGCAGAAAACAAGCTTGCTCCTTCCTCCCTATGACTTCCTCTCACATACGCAAACATGGCTATCATGTCTCCTCTCAGCCTTCTCTTCTTCAAGCTAAACATGTCCGGCTCTTTAAGCCACTCCTCATAGAGCTTGTTCTCTGCTTATCATCTTTCATGGTATTGTGTAAGCAGCCACTCTAGACAGACCATCTTTGCCTGAATATCTAGTTTTCTCAAGAACCCCTCATGTGTGCAATAGGATGTCAAAATAACTTCCTTTGCCTGGTCACTTAAGCTACCAAACTTTTTCATGTGCTGGTACAAACTGATTGTATTGGTTTATAGAAGAAATGCAGGGCATTGTCACACTAAACAGTTAAAGCATTATGACTCCAACTGTTTAAAAAGACAGAATGATGCCAGTGAACTTTAAGAAGCCATTTCTAATTGTATAGATGCACAAACAATAAACAGATTGTGCCATTTCACAAAAGTGAAAACGAAGGAAAACTCTAGTAGAAAGCAGGTCCAAGCACATTATTGTTGAAGAAAGTGTTAGTCTGGCTTCTCCAAGAACAGAAGTGCTAACTATTCAGGTATCAAAGACACAGCACCATGAAGTAAGCTAGTATTTGTAGATGATATATCATTCTACAAAGGAAACATAAAACAGAACTGAGTAAGGTTCAGAATCCCATGGCAGCGATTGTCAGAACAGATTATGGATCATGTGGAATGGCAGAGGGATAACTAAGGCAGAAAAAAACTTTACAGGTCCTCCCAGAATCCAGTTCAATGCAACAACCTTGCTGAACTTAAAGACCTTCTTTACTACAGTCACAGATCATTGATTGGAAACAAAAACACAAGAATTTTGAGAGTCAGATGGAGACTCATGTTGACTGAATCTGGCGCTTGAGCCAAAGGTTGCCAACACTTTATTTAAAGAATAGTCTTCAGTTGCACAAAATCAAAGGGAAAATAAAAAGTGAAGCAACCATCTAGAGACCTGGCATATTGTTTCATCCAACAGTTCAAGAGTAATGCTGGGAAGCTAGAAGACGTGGTCCTGAGTATTTGGAATCTGTGAATTTTAAATAAAAATATAAGAGTTGTCAAAGAGATTCATGACCAGAATCACTGGGTTGCTGTGAGTTTTCCGCGCTGTATGGCCAACTTCCAGAAGCATTCTCTCCTGACATTTCACCCACATCTATGGCAGCCATCCTCAAAGATTGCGAGGTCTGTTGGAAACTAGGCAAGTGGGGTTTCTATATCGGTGGAATGTCCAGGGTAGGAGAAAGAACTCTTATCTGTTTGAGGATTCCCCCAGGCAGGGAGCAGTCAAGCCTTGAAGCTGCAAAGCTACTCAGTGCTAATCAAGGTGATCAATTGCAACATTCGCACTTGCCTCAAACAGACAAAAGATGTCAGGAGAGAATGCTTCTGGAACATGATCATACAGCCTGGAAAATTCACAGCAACTCAAAAATATGAGTTAACTCCCAACGATCAACAGTGTGTTTTCGACATTATTATGGGTTTTGGAAAGCATCAACACCTCACCTAGGAAGATGCAGTTTGAATAACCCCAAATCCAGGTGATCAGCTCCGCCCTCCCCATTCCTTGGTTTGTTTTCTTTTAATTGGTCATTTGTGTGATTCCAAGAAATTGGGAATCAGAATTCACCAAACAACAAAGAAAAAGTGTTTGATTTGTTTTTGATTTTTTTTTTTTACAGAACTGCAGAATTGTGGTAGCAAGGGACATCCAAGGAGTTTCTGAAAATGTTAATAGAGCTGTATGACTGATGGAAGAAAACCAAGCTGGGAAACTGTAGAACACCTTTCCCACCTTTAACATACTTCTGATGGAGTGTTATGATTTATACAGCACTTAAACCCCCACTATGAGGAGCAGAGAATTAATTCAAGAGGGAGCCGCCAATGTGCTACGCCTGCACACCACACATTGATGTCTTTCTTTTATCAAACACTCAGCAACTTCTTTTAAAGTTTAATGCACACTATTGTCAGATTTTAATCTCTTGCAATGAAAACGGGGTGCTATTAAGAACCCAATGACTGGTCACACAGCCACAGCCCACTCTGATGCACTACTGTGACCTGTTTCATATTAATAATCCATTAATATTAGCACATAATTAATATCTATGTACAAGGCATCTAATGCCACATAAAGGTCTGATGCAAAGGCAAGAGCCAAAGGGCACCAGACACTTTTAACCAGTAGAAACAGCAGTTGTTCCTTTTTGAACTGTAACTCCCAAAATCCCCTGGCTAGCACAATGAATGCTGTCTGGGGCTCACAGAGCTATAATCAAAACATTATTTTTAAAAGGTCTGAGTATTTCTTAATCACAATTTCAACAAAAAACAACATAATCATATCATATCAGGTATAGACAGAGAAATCCCTACTTCCACCAGCAAGAACCATGAACTATGTGAAAACATAGAAGAGGTTTAACTCTATTATAGCACCTGCCCTTGCAGGAGTGATGGGTGCTGGCATTCCACCTCATCAGATGGGTTGATTTGCCCATTGTACACCGCTTGCTCTCCAACATGGATCCCATGACACAACGCATGTGTACTGCCAAAAGTGGAGAGCAAGCAGCATACGACAGGCAAATCAACCTATCTTATGAGGTGGAATGTCAGCACTTGTCAGTTCAACAAAGGCAGGACATTCCACAACTGGGGTGAAGGTTGCCTTTGGATCAATGGGGGCAGCAGGCTTTCCCCATGTGATGGGGTCCTAGGTAAGTCAGATAATGCAAGGCACACACCCCCCCACACCCGCACCCCCACAGGACCCCATGGATGCACTAACATCACCAGCCACAAAAACCAGCCCACATATCTCAGTGAACCTTCATTGGCTCCTGTAAATTAATGTGGATATTTGAATTTTTTATACTTAGGTTTTATGATATAGAGGGAGGGAGGTTACGTTTTATTTAATCGATTGATATGTTATATGTTATCGTTCACATGTAGGGCTATTTTGGGATATTATGTCTACACTTGATATTGTACTGAGTCATTGAATGTTTGCTTTTTTTTGTCTGTTGAAATCCACCCTAAGTCCCCTTGGGGTGATAGGACAGAATATAAATATATTATTATTACCTTTGGGGCTTACTGCTTTTAGGTACATGGTTATAAACAGTTCTTAATTGCCATGTTGTTTAATATATTTTCACAATATTAAATTACTGTGCATGTTAATGTACCTTCAAGTTATCTGTCAATTTATGATGTCCTCATGAATTGCATAGGTTTTTCTTAGGTGAAGAATACTCAGTGGTGGTTTTGCCTGACCCTTCTTTTGAAATATATCATGCAACAGTGGTTATTTGCTGACAGGTGCTAGTAGACCCCCATTCAAGTACTAATCAGGCTTGGCGTGGCTTAACTTCTAAGATCAGATAGGATCTGATACCTTTAGGATATGTAGGCAGATAAATTATATTTTATTCCCTTGAAATTTAAATCTGATTCAACCCATTGTATGTAGCATGCTAAGGATAGAGCTAGACAATGTGGCTAATGATGAGTGTCTGTCACTAAAAACAGCAGCCCCACACCTCATCATCTATGTGGTAGTAAAACAAACTACATGATGCAATATCCCGCCACCGGGAATGTGGCGCAGCTGGCGAAGTGTCAGCTGCATAAGATCTCTCTGACCAGTAGGTCATGAGTTCGAGTCCTGCCCAGGTCGAGGTGGGTGCTCGACCTTTAAGTGTAGCCTGCTGTCGACCTTTGCAGCCTGAAAGAAAGTTGCATCTGTCAAGTAGGAGATAAAGGTACCACATTAAGTGGGGAGGCAAATTTTGACTGAATTATGAGGCCATTAAAAAACTCCAGGAATGCTGAGGAATGCGGAAGGAACTACAAGGGACGCTGGGAACACTGAGAGATGAGGAGTGCATCAGCTCCCCCTGGTGGCCAGAGTTTGCCTCTGTTCGTCTATATGTGTGTATGTGGAAATGGCAGGGATTGTCTGCTAAGTATGTGTACCTGTAATCCGCTCTGAGTCCCCTTCGGGGTGAGAAGAGTGGAATATAAATAAAGTGTATTATTATTATTATTATTACTTCTGAATTCTCCTGTGGCTACTTCACTGTTTGCCATTTGAGGAGGCAGGGAAGTCTAAAACACAATGAAGTCACAAGATGGATTTTGCCTTTCTATACATTTTCTACGCCTAGAGCTGGACCCCCCATTAGGCAGAGTGAGCCAACCATCTCAAACTCTGGAAGTGTGCAGAAATCACAGTTCCTTGGCTGTTTTCCCTGAGCCCCTGGCTATCCCCTGGCCATCCTCCTCTTTTTCATGACAGAACTGGATGTTAAGACATGGTTTATCCTATTCCCATGAATTGTTCTACTGCCTTTAGATATGGTGGATGATCCTATTTCATTGCCAATATTCAGCTGACAGGCCGTGATTAACATCTATATGTGGGATGGGAAAAGGAAGAATCTTGTCCTTCACCTCTATTGGCAAAAAAAATACCTTTGGCTGGGTCTGTCTTTGGGAGAAACAAGGAAGGGAACAAGAGCTATTCTCTTCACTGACAACTATTCTTTCTGGCCTTGGTATCAGTGAGGCAGAACGAGCCATGTGGTCTGAGAAATGAAGGGAGCTGTTTTGTCCAAATCTCTGCTCCAAGATCTCAGGCAGACAAGAGTCCATCGCTTCCTATATTGCCAAGGGACAGAATCTGGGAGCATGCAACACTTTGATCCCGTTCCCATTGAACATGATCTCGACTCTTTGCCTACGGATATGAGTAGTATCTCAAGAAAGGGACGTGTCATTTAATCCTCTTCATTCAAGGAAGCCAGAAAAGTCCAACTTTTTTAAAAATGCCAAAGCAGCTACAGGGGAGATAAGGAGATACAAAGGGATCACTCAACAAACAGAGAGCTGTTTCCCCTGGAGGCCTCGGGTTAATATCCAGCCAGGTAAATCGTAATTAAACACAGCCATTTTTATAGCAATGTATGGGAAACACATTGTGTGCCTCTCCCCTTGCCTCCAAATGGCTGATCTCTGCTTCGTTACTTTGCTTTTCCATGATTGTCAGCAGGGTTTACAAAGCATCAGGCCGGCCTGGACAATGACCTTTGTCTGTCAGTCTTGGAAACGGCCTCTCCAAATTAGGACTGATTAACACTCTGGGGAAAGTTTGTTCTGCAAAGATACTGTTGAATATCTTTGGGCATGAGAGACGCAGTTTCCATTCAAAATGTTAGCCATACATGAAAACTATTATTGATTTTTTAAAGGGGTTATCTTAACACTTGAGGGGGCCATCATGCCTGAGCATTTGTGTCTGTGTGACTTTGGTTCTGTTTACTTTTCTCATCGGCTATTTACCCAATCACCAAATATTAAAAGGAACATAGAATAGCACGTGCTGCTGGCACTGCTTGAAAGTTGAAGTCGAGGGAGGAGGCACATGGCATACAACCAAAAGTTAAAAGTTACCATTTGTTACAAGCTGATTTCACAACTTATGCCTTAACAGCTGCTGATTCAAAGCAGATCAAGACACCGTAATTGATCATAGAAGCTTCAATCCCAACATAGAACTAGATATTAAAGGCCAGACAACATTTTACACTGATGCTTTCCCTGTCTGTTGCTACTCTTAAATAAACACAGAAGGCCTGATGCAAATTCCCAGGATTTGGAATGATTACTTTTTCGGACCACAATTTATAGAATCATCCAATCTTTCAAAGGTTACTTTTGTATTGAAGTGTAGTCCGAAAAAGGAACTTCTCTAGGTCCTGGCACCATCCACATCTAACCAGCTGCGCTCACCATTTAAATAGCCAAAAGGGATCTATTAAAACAAAGACTATTGAAAACAAAACAGTGTACCTGGTGCTGGTCTGTGACCAAAAACTGTATTTCTTTTTTTATGTAAAAATGACCAAGCCAAGGCAATCTGCTTAATCTCTCCTCTCCTTCACATTGTTGTTGTTACATGCTTTCAAGTTGACTCATACTCTGTTCAGGCTTTCTAGGCAAGATGTAATCAGCGGAGGGTTGGCATTGCTTTCGTGAGATGCTGAGAGAGTGTGACTTACATATAGTTACCCAGTAGGTTTTAATGGGCACGCAGGAATTTGAACCCAAACCTCTAGGAGGCTCAATGTAAACTGCCCTCAAAGAAGCCCTGGATTCAGCATTAATGGGCTTAATCCAGGTGGCCTGAAACTGCATCTGCTCTACAAGAGTGGTTACTTCATCCATGTTACTGCCACCACTGCTCATAGCTAGGCACAGAGCTTTGCTATCAAACTGCCACAGTCAGCAATATTATATAACATCAGTGTACCAATATAAAATCATTACCAATGTACTCAGTAGATTCTCAATGTCCAATGCCTTGTAATTGGTGAGGACTGGTGACTACCATATCAATTAAGCAATGAATCCACCTTTATTTTGCCACAGGAGGAACTACAAACTATCATAAGTGATAGTCCTCTGTTCCTCCAGTGATTAAAATTATGCTCAGGTTACTTAACCCACTAACATGGAGGTCACCTGATACCATGGACTGTAAGGCCTGGGAAAATCACTTATTGTATCCAAATCAGCCTTTCTAAAAAGCACCTTTGAGTGCCCTAGGGTTCTTCATGTTTGATGAAGTTGTAGTACTTTGTTGTTGTTTACATGGCCAGTCAATTTCCCCCGGGCTCAGGTGGCCCGGGGACAGGGCTTAACAGTGACTACTGGGTGCAAAACTGCTTATGATCATTGCTCATCACATGTAGTGACACTGGCCAGAACCACACAGAAGTCAGAGACGGGAAGAGGAAAGGAGCAAATCTTCCTTCCCCCCTCCCTTCTCAATGATTCCTCCATTATTATTATTATTTCATTTATTTCTAACCCGCCCTTCTTTACCCCTGAAGGTATGCCCTTCTCAACCCCCTTTCTCCTCCTTCCCATCACTGAGAGGGTTTCAGTGCCATCTAGTGTGGACACCGGCCAGCCACCAAGGCAGCCTAGAGGCTGGCTGTGCAGACTCCCCTGCACTGATCTGGATATTCCAGATCAGCACTGTGGTATGTGACCTGTGTAGATGGGCCCATAGATCTCCAAAGGCATTTCCGTTCTCTCAAACTATTTTCCGCAACACTTTCCATCCTTTTAATTCTCGGGTATATAAGGGGAGCAACCGTGTCTTCTCCTCTTCTTTCCTCTTTTATTTTTTTAAAGAGTTATAGTGTTACAGTGTATCTCTTATCTCTTACGCAATTATTTCAAGGGCAAAAATGCTTTTTAGAAAAATGAACAGTGATTAAAGTTCCTTTAGGCAGCACAGAAAACCATGCCCCCATTTAAAAACCAACCTAGTGTAATTCCAGAAATCAATACAATAACCAGAGAAGAATGGAACAAGTAGAGGCAAAGGCAATGCCAACTGGCAAAACTGAAAGAGTAGAAAGCTCCCACTTCTTTAGACCAATCTGGAAGAATCCTATTTTCAGAACTTACTGTCAAAGTTGGTGTCCTCATGCTTCATAGACCATAGGCCACTGCAATTGGATTATTGTCCATTTGGTCAGTAGCCTCACTAGGGTGGATGGAGAGAAGATGTAGATTGCACCAGATGACAACACAGAAGTGGGTGACAACAAAATTAATTGTCTATTTTTTAAAAATCTATGGAGTGTTGCAGGGGAAATATATTTTTTTATTTAAAAATGTCTCTGCAGTTAAATATATCAATAAGCCACTCTGGCAATATTGTTATATGTACATTGTAAGCCACTCTGGCAGTATTGTTGTTTACTGTAAGCCGCTCTGAGTCCCCTTCGGGGTTGAGAAGAGCGGCATATAAATATAGTAAATAAATAAATAAATAGCTACAAAACATTTTCATAAGCTTTCATCAGTTGTATTAATATGCCTACAAAGGAGGACCTTCGTATTCCAACCAGATCTAGCATTATCACCCAATGACAATAATACTTTAAATCATGTGGTTCCGTCTGCATGCACTGCAAGCATGTGCTGTTTTCATAAGGGTTCTTTAATAGTTGCTGATGTCATCAGATTTTCTACTATTTTCGCTACAATATTCCAATGTGGTCTGGTATGAAAGGAAGCCCATAGGAGTAAAACCATGAGTTATTGCAATTGATCCTAATTAACTTCTCAACCTTAACTTCACAATCCAACTACTGTCCAATTTGCTGAAGGGACAGAGGGAGATGTCCTGTTTAGCCACTGGCAACTGCTTTTAGGATTACAACCTAAATCAGGCCAGTCTTCACTGAGTATCTTGGGCCAACGAAAAGGTGGGAGTAAAGAGATGGAGAGGGGATGTATCAATTCCCACCATAATTGATAAATGTGACAATTAACGTCAGAAATGGTGACAAATCCTTCCTCACTGGCTCAGACTGCTTGACAGCTGGGGTAACTGAATGTCCTAGCATTGCCAGCCTCCAGTGTTCAAAACGCATGAGTCATTCCCCCCCACCCACACCCCCTCCGCCTCAAAATAACAAAAGTGGCTTTGAATTTATGAGACTTTAAAAACATAATAGATTTTGCATTGTTTCCTAATGGCTTCAGATTATATTGCAGCAGTAAGCTCATCATTGCTGTTCTGGACGGCTGCAAGGTACAGAAGGGACATCAGGAAAGCAGTGTTTGATCAGGACCAAAAGAACAGCATCCAAAGGCACAGCTTCTCCCTGGATTTCTGGCTCTGGCTTCTTCACCTGTGGTGGTCCCCACCTTGCCCTTTGCCTAGATACACCCCAGGTGGGAAGAAGTTACATGGTCTCAGACGATAAGGAAATCTATCTGTTGGGATTTCACAAACATACAATTTTTAAAATCTTCTCCCCCCCAAATTTCTACATTGTTAATTTGGGTTAATTCTGCCAAAATGAACTGAAACTAACTTCTACTCCATTGGCACTGGTGAAATTCAAGAGTTGTAGCTGTTCCCAACACATAATGAATATTGCTCCACAGTGTTATTCTCATGTTCAAAGGTCCTTGAAATGTGGTAGAGGAATTATTGTGCAGAGGATGACATGAACGGGGGTCCTCTTCAGTGAAAAGATCTCATAACTTTGAGAAAGCATATTTATGGTTGTTAATGACTAGATGTAATGCCAAAATCTACTTTAAAAAAATTTAATCAGTATCCCATCATTGTAGTTACACGTTATGATGTAAAATCTTGGTCATGGCTTTTTGTGCGGAAAAAAATGTGTTTTTCTTGCGTAAGAAAAAGAAGTGGCTTCTGCACAGAGATATCATTTTCTTAATGGGGAACCTTTTTTCAAAGAAGAAAACTAGCAATACATACTTTTCTGCAAAACAATTCCTCTTCAATACTTCTGATACTTTTAATACTAGAGAGAACTGTGAAAAAGTATTGCTGCCCTAGTATTCTTCCAGTTGGATTTCCTGATGGTCAAGAAACCCAATTGGAAGAATATTAGGCAGAAATATGTTTTCACAGTTCTCTATGGTATTAAAATTATCAGAAGTGTTGAAGAGGAATTATTTTACAGAGTGTGCACATGTTGACTCCACTCCACGTGCCACCCAAGGGAGCCCGAGCTGGCATGCAAAAGAGGAATGGCCAACCAGCTAGCCAGCCTCATTCCCCGGCATATCCTACCTGCCTAGTGGTGCCTTGGAGCTTTAAGGGTCAAGGAACCCATTGTTCAACCAGGAAACAAATAATTATGAATATACATCCCATTCCCAATGCATGTACTAAATATGAGGAACACCCCAAAGGAAAAAAGTGATGCCAATGCAACATGAAGATGCAAACTCATATCCAATATTCTAGACCAGACATGCATAAAATATGGCCAGTGGGTCGCATGTGCCCCCCACCCACCCACCCACTCAAAGGATTTCAGGTGGTCTATGATGACTGCCAAGCAGAACATGCCCTGGAGAACAACAACATTACTACCAACCTCTAAGCAAGCTGCATCTTCAATGCCTGCCCTCTTCCCCCAGGCCAGAACCAGCAGCAGGAGCCAGCCCATGGCCAGCTACTGCCTCCACACTATGCCCATTAACAGGCTCCTGTTATTTATTTATTTATTTATTTATTTGGACTTCTATGCCGCCGACTCCCTAAGGCTCGCGGGGGTACAGGAGCCGAAGGCAAACACAGAATACAAAATATACATAGATAAACATACAGGGCATACAAGAGGTAAAACATCCACAGGGCAACCAACAGCAGATAGGGGGGGAGCCAAGCTCATGCCCAAGGGCAGAGCCACCCGGTGGAGCTATCAAGCACGTCCATCGAAGGAGGGGAGCCGAGGGGGGTCCCACAGATCGAGGAGCATCCTCAAAGACTCCAAGTCTAAGCCGTGGCGGTCGCTACAGTGACGGTCCCTTGGACTATGCCTCGTTATCGCCTGTGGACTATGCCTCGCCTTATCCAGCTAGCCTCAGTTATGGGGGATCAGAGTAGCTTCCTCCAGCTGGTGCCTCCACTTCGTCGGATGGAACCTCACCCAGGGGCACTGGGGAAGGGATCCCCCCACCAGCAGCGTTCCCGGCCTCGTGGCTGTCAGCGAGAGCAAGCCAGTCACCATCCAGCGTTGGCAGAGGCCATGGGCCAGTCGCGGTCGAGGAGATCGCCGGCAACCGTCCTGCCCGTCGCCGGGGCCGCTCCCCAGGAACCCTCGCCAGGACCCTCGAGATGTCCACCGCATCCATCAAGGGCTGCGCGGGCAGCGGCAAGGGGGAGCTCGTGGCTTCCGGTGGCAAAACCGGTAGTGGTGGCTGCTCCATGGCGAAGGTCACCGGGGGCGTAGTCTTGGCCGTTGGAGAGGGTGGAGGGGGCGGGGCCAGGGACGCCGAACCTTGTGGGGTCGGCACCATGTTGGAGCAGCCGGGCGACGCCCTCGCCATCGGGACTGGGGGAGCTCGGCGCCCCAATGCCTCCCATGGGCTCCACCACGGCACCGCAGCTCCCCCCGCCGAGGCCTCACGCCCAGGGGGGTCACCCCCTTGGAGAGGGGGGAGCCCTCACAAGGCCGCCGACCGTTTTCCAGGGGGTCGTCCTGCCGGGTGCTCCTCGTGATCACCATACGCCTCTCCTCCTCCATTCAGCCGTCGGGAACCCGTGCGCTCGGTGAGCTCGGACGGCGTCTGCCCGAGAGTTCGGCAACGGATGCCCCGCTCGCCCCGCTCTCCTCCGAGCCCAGGCGCAGGGGATCCAAGCGAGGCGGGCCCGGTGCTCCGTCGGCCACCGCCCCTCCAGGCCTGGGGTGGGGGGCCGGGCAGTGTAGGCCGTTCTCCCCACAAAGGGACGCCAACACCAGCCCCAGTTTCTCCATCTCCCCCAGCCAGGTGGCCAGCCGCTCGATCAGCCAGCTGAGGCCGAGGAGGAGGTGGGTAGGGTCTGGTGGCGTGCCCCGGGTGGTGGCGGGGTGGTCGTCCGCGTCCCTCTGGATGGAGTTGGAGGGGGAGGACGTCCCGGTCTCCTCTAGACCCGGCCAGGGGACGGGAGACCATGCCAGGCGAGTCAGGGGGGTCGCTGTAGTCGAAGCGGTCGCCACCGGGCCTGGGGTCCTCTTGAGGGCCGCCACATCCTTCAGGCACACGTGGGCCCTGAGAACTGAGGCCGGTGCTCTGGCGACCTCCAGGGCGACCTCAGCGTCGGCTTGTAGGGCCTCGAAAAGAGGCAAGGAGCTCACCGGTGCTTCCAACAGCGACCAGGGGTCTTGAAGGTCACTCCTCGTGCATGTCCTATCCAAGGCAGCCGGCAGTGGGGGTGCCATGCGGGAAAGTTTGCAGAGGCCTCAGCGGAGCTCAGCGTTCACGCGTGTGCTCGACGCGGCCATCTTCCTTTATGAGCTCTGTCCCCTCTGCTGGCACTACTCTTAAATTTCCAAGGCACCACTAGGCAGGTAGGAGATGCCGGGAAATCAGGCTGATTAGCTGGTTAGCCACCCCTCTTTTGCCTGGCGGCTCGGGCTCACTTCGGCGGCGTGTAGAATCAACATGTGCACCAAGCCGCAAGAGACACAAGCAAAGGAGGGGCAGAATGGGATGGCGGCTTGGAGGTGGTTTATTCATGCTGATAATAAATTAGCATGTACAATTCTTGCTAAGCAAGCTGATTTCCCTTTTATGAAGTACAACTGAAGCATTTTCTGTAGAGTTCACTGTAGACACTTCATGTTGTTGCTAACAGATTTGTAAGAATGGTTGGTGCTCAGAAACTTTACACCCCCAACAGTGAGCTTGTGTTTGGGCTAGGACCCACAGTTTATTCAAATCCTTTAACTCTCAAATAGCATATATGAAAAAAGAATATTGTACATTCTTCTAAAAATCAAATTGAACCAAGAATGAACAGCATAGCCTGAAAAAGTCGGGTTTTGGACTACAGCTCCTAGAATTACCCAGTCAGTATAGTCCCAAGTAGCTTCTGGAAGTTTCATACCATTGAGGACCCATCCAGACAGGCCTTAAAACCAAGACATGTCTTGGTTTTACTGGAGGTGTCAAACTTTATTTCTAGTAAAATCTGAATCTTAAGTAAGATCTAAGTCTTACCAGGTGTGGGTCCTGTGTGGATTTGGCCCGGGAACTATGTCATGCAATCCCTAGGCCCAAACCACATAGCCAAGAGTGCACCCACCTCTTCCCTCCAAAATAAGCCCTTAAAAGTTTCAAAAACATACACGACTGCTATTATCTTCATCCTTGCACCCTGGTGTGAGGAAATGACATGCTAGGAGACCAGGGAGGGTGGCAGGAGGGATTTTCCTCCTTACCCCCTTTCCGTGCACATGCCATGAGGGTACAAGGAGGAAGATAACCTTTAAGGCAATGGTTCTCAACCTGGGAATCACGGGACCATTTTCCGGGGGTCACGGGACCATTTTCAGGGGGTCGTGAAGCCACCTCGGTTGGCCCCGCCCGCTCTATCTCTCCAAAATGGCTGCTGGCTTGTTTATGACGTAGCAAGAAAAAATATAGTTTTGGGAACTGTATTTAGGGGTCACGGCATTAGAAAGGTTGAGAACCACTGTTTTAAGGGCTTATTTTGGAGGGCTTCAGAGTGGCTGCATGCCATCCCGATTGTTATTGGGATGGCATGTAGACACTTCCCACCCTGGAAAGTTGTTTATTTTTTGGGGGGGGGTGCCCTTAAACCCATGCTAAAGTGGGTTTTTATACCCGCTTCGGTGTGTGTTTTAGTCCTGTGTGGAAGTGCCCTGAGGCAAGATCCATCTCTTCTTCATAATAGAACTTTCACCTCCTGCTTGGATTATGGCTTGTAGGAGAAAAAAAATACAAGTGATTTTGACAAATCAGCTAGCTAGTTGAGAAAGAAGCTACAGGTTAGTGGACAATCCATGTATTAAAAGTAAGGGAGGTCAAGGGCTCTCCAGCAAGAAAGAAAGACAGACTGGTCTTTGAGAATCAGGCAAACCATACTGAGAGCTTCTAAAGCTTGGCAGAGCGAATACATGCCAAGCGCATAAAAAGCTGCTCAGATGGGAGAGCAGAGGGAGAAATAACTTGCATTCTTATGTTCTTAACACTGATTTGTTTAAAGCACTTACCAAAAACAGTTTTTTTAAAAAGCCCTCTCTCACTCATGCACAACATACATTGCCAGAATAAAGAAAGCCTTGGTGGAGATTGAGCAATAGGTGGGTTCAAAGCCTAACTTTTAAGAGCCGGGCCTTCAAAGTTCGTTGTCATCATCATAAGTTTTGTCTTCCCATTTCTTTCTTCAAATCATGATAAGACGTATCTTAGAGACCAATCTTTCTTTCCAGACTATACCTGGCATGAGCAGGCCCGGATTAACACCTTTTTGCGCCCTAGGCCACACTTTGGAATTATGCCCCCTTTAAGCCAACCTCTACCGCACCCCCCCCAAACACACACACACATCACTCAGACCCACACTAAAAAGAAATCATATACAACTTACCTCAAATTCACTCAGGTAGCCCAATACATCTCAGTTGATCAGTAATACCCAAATAAATCGACAACAACCCGTGCCAATCAGCGCAGGTGTATCCGCGTGGCTCACGGGGCACCTGGGCCGGACCCACCTGCAGCAGCGCCGTGCTCGGGCCCATTTTTTAAAATGCCATCCCATTGCAGTGGCAGGGAGTTCCACAGTCACACTTTCTGCCTGAAGTGGGACTCGAACTCAGGACACTATGACAGAAGCACCGCCCCCGAAGAGGAGTCAAGGGAAGTGGCAGCCAATCACAGAAGCGCTTTCCCAAGGGAAGGAACTCAAATGGAAGAGTGATACCCGGCAGGGCCAATGAGGGGACGGGATGGCGCCGAGAGGGCAGGGCCACCTAAGGCTAGTGACGCGGGCTCCCTGAGGGAGCTACTCCATCTCCAGCAGGGCCTTCCCGGTCCCTGTCGCATGGCCTACCTGCTCGAAACGCGGCCTGCCCAGCTGGAAGGGTGGACCCTCCTTGGCGCCCTCCACCATCCCTGTGGGTCCACTCTCTCTCCGCTGCCCAGCCATGCCCCCTGGCTCCACCCTCGCTGCCTCCCATTGGCCCAACCCCACCGCAGCCCTTGTGGGGCATCCCGGGAGGCGTAGTCTTTCTCCTGTGGGGAGGCGGAAGCGGAGAGAGGTGCACGACAGGAAGTGTAGTCTTCAGGACAGGGCCCGCTCTCATAGACATCTATGGGTGAGGCAGAGGGAAGGTGGGAAAAATGTGTTGCGTGTTTATTTGTTTCAACTTTTTTTGGTCCATGATATGCGCACCCCCCTTGGCTTGCGCCCCTAGGCCATGGCCTAGGTTGGCTTTATGGGTAATCCAGGCCTGGGCATGAAGGATTTAGGTGCCTCCTAATGAAATACAGGTGTCTTCTCCACACTGTTACCTCCCTTCCCACTCCTTCTTTTAGCCTTGTGACCATTTCCCCTTCCAGCAGGGAAGCCCAGCACACTTTGGCTCCTTCTAATTGTATTGAGCAAATCTTTGCATCCATGACAAAGAAAACATTCCTCCGCCAAACCGGTGTAATACTTAATGAGTCCTTGTATCTTGTGATAAATTTCATAATTATTCAGACCCTACTACTAACGCCGAAATTCATCAGTCAAAGCAAATTAGCCGAGATTCATTAGAATAAGACATCTAGTAGGCACATGTACTTTATTAGCCTCTTACACCAATAGTTTTAATTGGGTACATATTTCACAGCTTTGGAGCTACTCAAGTGAAGGGCTCCTTTTATCTCTTTTATTTACAGTAACAAGCGATCAGACAAACAGTACCATAATTAAACTTGCACACATAGAAAAATATGTTCCCTTCCTTCTCTGAACACGGGCCTGTTGAAACCTTGAGGGTTTTTCAAAACCGGATGTTGCCGCTTCGCTGATGCAATATAAGAAGATGCAAAAACAAGAGGGACTCGAGCACATACAAAGGAACACTTCTAACTTTTTCAGCCTCCCCCTCCCAACTTCCTAGTTTCCCTCTATTTCACCTTCACAGGGGTGTTGGGGGGAGAGATTGCTCCATTAGATATTTTAGTGATGAGAAAAGTGATTAAAATCCAGAAGATTTTTAATTATTAATATGGAATGTAAATGATGTTATAAAAACGGGGAATGTGGGAGAAATTTTACACATTCATGGGATTTTTACTCATGCATAATAATAAGTTGAAAACACTTTCATTATAATACTTTCTAAATTAAAGGGGGGGGGCAGAGCGCTCTGGCAAGTCGAGAGTCCTGTCAATAAATGATAAATGGCGCCATCTGCTGGCTATTGTATAAAATATAGTAATCGATGTCTGAAATTTGTCCTGGCTGTCAGAACATTTTGCGATTTTGTTGTTGTTGTTGCTGTTTATTTATTTTATTTATTTCCAACATTTCTACCCCGCTCTTCTCAGCCCCCGAAGGGGGACTCAGAGCAGCCTAACAAATGCAACAATTCGATGCCGAAACACAGTATAAATACAATATAAAACCGAAAACATCGAGCATTAAAATACATTAAAATACAATTAACATTAATACATCATATACATTCACTTAACTTAAAAACAGTGTTCCATCCATAATAGGAGCATTGAGCCATATCCATCAACTTGCCATTACAATCAATCCAAAGTGCTGTATTGTGCTAATGTGTAAACGCCTGGTCCCATAGCCAAGATTTCACTTTTTTCCTGTTTTTTGAGACACATGGGCCAAGGAGAATGGATTTATGAATTCTAACTCTAATAAGTGCCCAAATAATAAAATGCTACTTCATTATTAATATTAACAATGGGACTCCAAGGTGTAGCAATGGGGCAATGGGGAGGGCAATGGGAACAAATGCAATGTATCAAGTGTTGCATTTATCTATAAGCTTTCTTTGTCCCATGAATGTAGGAAGAAGATGCCAGCATCATTCTCCAAGTGTAGGTCTCTTGAGGACAGAGAGAGCCCTTCCACATAGCCGTATAACCCAGAATATCAAGGCAGAATAACTCACAATATCTGCTTTGAACGGGAATATCTGAGTCCACACTGCCATATATCCCAGTTCAAAGCAGAATTTATTCAACTGTGTTGAAGGGGCCAAAGTTAATGAGGTCTTATCCATATGGATCTGATATGCAAAGCTCCACCACTCCCAAGAGGCATCCCACGAAGATCCCATGGAGATCCATTGCTTTCCCAAATTGGATTATTGATTCATCCAGGCCAGAATAGTCTGAACTGACTAGTAGTTCCTCAAGCTCTCAGAAGAAGGCATTCCTAATCATATCTTCTTTCTTACATGAGGCAGACACATTGACAGTTAGGTATATAGATCATGTAACAAATAGCATGAAAAATACATTGTAATAAATGTATTTTAACAGGAGGCATCTAAGTTCGAACTTTTTACATGTACACCATCTACTTTAATGCTGAGCTATGGCACTCCCAGTCCTGTGTAGATACAATGTCATCTATATAGAAAGAAAAATATAAAATGACGCTATCCTATTATGACAGGTATACCTACTCATATTAAATATTGTGTTAACCCATCAAAAGAGAATACAATTTGACTATCCCTTGTCCAAGATTCCAAAAGCTAGTATTCTCCAAAATTGTGTATGTGAATGACCGAGGGCCCTTCCACACAGCCCCATATCCCAGAATATCAAGGCAGAAAATGGCACAATAACTGCTTTGAATTGGTTTATCTGAGACCACACTGCCCTATATTCCAGTTCAAACACGGTTCTGGCCCAGCTTACTTGTCCAAACGCATCTGCCTCTATGTCCCATCTCGCAGTCAAAGATCATCTGGGGAGGCCCTGCTCTCGCTCCTGCCAGCATCGCAAATGCAGCTGGTGGGAACAAGAGACAGGGCTTTCTCGGCAGTGGCCCCTCGCCTATGGAACGCACTCCCAAACGAAATAAGATCGACTCCATCTCTCCTCACTTTTAGAAAAAAGTTGAAGTCATGGTTCTGGGACCAGGCCTTTGGGCAGCAGATGTAAATTGTACCTTTGGATTTGACTGGATTGACACTTTGGACTTGACTGGACTGACAATGTGTTTTGCTTGATGGCTTTAATTAATTATTGTTGTATGTAGTGGTTTTTAATGTAATGTTTTTAAAAAATATTTTAATGCTTTTAATGATATTGATTATATGGTGTATTTTTATATTGTATTGTGGTGGTGCGGCCTGTAGTGCTGCAAATGTAAGCCTTGCTGAATCCTCCTGCGGGGGTGAGAAGCTATGGGGTACAAATACCATAAATAAATAGATAGATAGATAGATAGATGATAGATAGATAGATAGTAGGCATGTTTTAGAATCCTAAAATGGCGATTCTTATCTCAAATGGGGGGGGGGGGATTTTGTTATTAGTTTATCAAAGACTTACAAAAAATTTCCCCAAAATTTCGGAAATGTAACTTTAGTACTAACGAAATCGTTAGTAATTTGTATGCCAGAGCATGCGCATTCCAGATGGTTTTGGCCTACAACTCCCAGAAATCCTAACAGCTGGTAAATTGGCTGGAATTTCTGGGAGTTGTAGGCCAAAACTTGAATAAACCACACTGAATTCTAGATGGGACTCTCCAAATAGGAAGGAGGGAGGGAAGGAGGAAGGGAGGGAGGGAAGGAGGGAGGGGGTTTTCTATTCTTGGAAGCAGCAAAAGAAAAGGAGGAGGAGCCCCCCCCCCTCGCTCCTCGCTGCCTCTCTCTCACCCCGATCCTGAGGGAGCGAGGGCCCAAGTTTGCCCAGGCTGAGAGGAAAAGGAAGAGGCCTGAGGCTGTGAGGAATGGTGGGAGTTGAAGTCCAAAACACGTACCTGGAGGGCTGAAGCTGGCCCCTGCGATGGGGCATGGCAGAGCAACGAGGAAGAGAAGCATCTGAGAGGCGCAGAGAGAGAGAGGAGGAGAAGCGTGTGTGTGTGTGTGTGAAGCAGGCCCCCTGCGATGGGGCATGGCAGCAGAGCAACGGGGAAGAGAAGGGGGGGGAAGCCTGGAGGACTACACTTTCCAGAATGCATTGCCTAGCCTACCTAGCAGCAGCGTCACTTCCAGTTCCTCATAGAAATGCGGGAAAAAGAAGAAGCTGAATGAAGGCGGGAAGGAAATGAGCGGGAGAAGACAGGGAGAAGTGAGTAGTACAATAATTAATTAATTAATACTTAAGAATTTCTTACGATCCTAACGTAAATTGTTGTCCTCAAGAACCGTAAAAGGAAGTCTACTTCCGGGATCGCGGCAGCGATACGTAAAACCTCAAAAGTCCCATTACATATGAATCTCTTACGAATCCTTTTAATTTCCGTTTCATTTTTCTCATGCCTAATAGATAGATAGATAATGTGGGATTTTCCGCCTTGATATTCTGTGATATAGGGTTGTGTGGAAGAGCCCTGATATAGTGATACCTTTATTTCATGTTCTTAAATTATTAAATATATTGTACATAAAATTACTTTCGGGCTATGTGTATAAGGTGCATATGAAAAATAAATGAATTTTGTATTTAGACTGTGGTCCCATCTTCAAGACATCTCACAATGTATATGCCGGCATTCCAAAATCTGCAACATGGAATACTTCTAGTCCCAAGTATTCTGGATAAGAGATGCACAACTTGTACTGTTTGAGTTTCAGGCTGTCTGGCTTTTGCAGCTGCTAACTTATCTACTGTTACAGCACCTTCCTTTCTTCCTTCCTTTGGGGATGTGTAGCCTGACTTGGGGGAAGAACATGAAAAAGGATTCTGTGTCATTTGGGACAATAAGCCAGATCTGATCCTTGCCAGAATGTTGGTAGAGCTCCATGTTCCCTCCAGCAGGCTGCAACAGGTGGTCACTGTAAACTATGGAGGTCTTTTCTGTAGTCCCATATCCTAGCAGACAGCTGGCAACCCTTACCATCAAAATAAGCACATTGTGGAACACTGAAAACCTTTAGTCAGAGAAAGATATTTGCCAATGGGAAGGTGTTTGTGCACATCTAAAAAAAATGGTATGCTGTTGCCGTCTTTATACAACACTACATCAAGAAGACAAAAGCACTACAATACTTCTCCCATCTATTTCCTATGCACCCTTTGCCAAACCACCTGCCTGTTTCAGCCTCACGTGTTACTTTAATTGCTAACTGAACAATTTTTAAAGGGAAAAAAATCATATTCTGAGCAGAAATAATTACACAATTCCAACACCTCCAAGTTTAATAGTTTTGCTCCAGGTGTGTGTTTTGGGATAGATCTGTTCAGTTTTGTTGTGAGCTTAAAAAAATGTTGCTCCATTTCTAGAACCACAAAATTCATAAGAATGTACTGAGAATACTAGAGATTCTGTCTGCTTATGAATCACAATTTCACATTGAAGAACAAAATGAAAGTTGACTGCGGTGGCAATGTGTTTGTGCATTTGCTTTTTTGTTTATTTGTTTCGTTTTTGTCTTATGGCACAATTTACATATCAGAGAGATTGGGTTGGATCCAAATGTGTTTGTCCACTAGCAGAATGGGCCTGGCGTCCAAACTTGGCACACAGAGCCCCCATGATCCAATCTACATCCTGCTGCAGTTTGGAGGAGGATGGACCATGGATGATGGGACTTGCAGTACCTTCACTCACTTCCTGAAAACAATGAAACCCTCATCCAATCACCAATAAAGACCAAACTTGGCACACAGAGTCCCCATGACCCAATCTACACCCCGCTGCAGTTTGGAGGAGGATGGACCATGGATGATGGGACTTGCAGTACCTTCACTCACTTCCTGAAAACAATGCAACCCTCATCCAATCACCAATAAAGACCAAACTTGGCACACAGAGTCCCCATGACCCAATCTACATCCTGCTGCAGTTTGAAGGATGATGGGACTTGCAGTACCTTCACTCACTTCCTGAAAACAATGCAACCCTCATCCAATCACCAATAAAGACCAAACTTGGCACACAGAGTCCCCATGACCCATTCTACATCCTGCTGCAGTTTGGAGGAGGGTGGACCACAGATGATGGGACTTGCAGTATCTTCAGTAATTTCATGATACCACTGCAATTCCCAATAATGATGGTTCAAGGACAAACTTGGCAGACAGAGCCTCCATGACCCACTCTACATCCTGGTGCTGTTTGGAGGAGGATGGACCATGGATGATGGGATTTGCAGTACCTTCACTAACTTCCTGAGAGCACTGCAAGCCACATAAATAACTGATAAAGCCCAACCTTGGCCCACAATGCCTTTCTCAAATTGCCCAGGCACCTTTGGGTCCCCAAGCTAGTATATAATATATAGGTCCATTACACATAGCCCTATATCCCAGAATATCAAATCCCACATTATCTGAGTATGGACTCAGATAACCCAGTTCAAAACGGATCTTGTGGGATTTTTCTGACTTGATATCCTAGGATATAGGGCTGTGTGGAAGGGCCCTAAGAGAACAGATCCCCTCCCTCACTCAAATGTAGCTCTTACATGACCATCCAAAATCTCTTTTTATACGGGTGAGTTGCCTCCAGAGCCATTGGGAGAATAGAAGATTTCAAAGTGGAAAGTAAGTATATTACCATTTAAGAAGTAGAAGATTGTTCATGCAAGATTCAGAATTGCCCAATCATAAAACATCAGAACTGCTATAGGCCTATGGATTCCCCCAATTGCTAAGGTTATTCCTTGGGTCAGAAGTAGAGAAAGTGTGTCACATGCATCCTTCCCAAACTCATTGCAATTTTTCCACCCTTTCTTGAACCTGAATCATTAGTCTCCACCTCAAAAACATATAGACTCCAAGTATCCTGATTCAGCTGGGACATTCTCAATTGCTCCTCTGCCATCTTATTTTTTTTAGATACTTTCAGTATTGTAGTTCATCTCTCCTTCTCCGTTACAATAGGTGCTACTATGAGGAGCATACCTTTCCTGTTTCAATTCCTATTCCTATTCCAACAACAACAACAACAATTTTATTGATTAGCCAGAAGCCATATTCCTATTCCAAAACGTGCACATTCCTGTATAAAGTATGTATTATCAGATGCTTATTTGGAACAACAGAAATTACTCTTCCCTTTGGGTATTAACATTGAAGCCTTAAAAATATCAGATATAATGGAGGAAGAAGTGGTAATAGTACAACAGAAACTATTGTACTAGGCTTGTGCATTCCGGGTAAAACGCAATTCATTTTGGTGTGCCAGATTTCGGTGGGGGGGTCTGATCCATTTTTCAGGAGCCTCCCAAATTCGGGAGGGCAGATATCTCTTTTCGCTCTGGGGTGCCAAAAGATTTGATTTCTATCTAGCCCATTAGGGGGTGGCTTCCCAGACTCCCCTTCCTGTCACTTTAGGCATTTAAGCAGTTTCTACTCTAGAGGAGAGGAGCTGCAGGCAGACACAGTAAAGTAGGGCTTCGTAAAACTGTTTCTGCTCTAGAGTAGAGGTGCTGCAGGCACTAGCATGCTCGCTTTCTCTCCTAGGCCTGCACCATGCCACACACTCTTTCCAAGGCATTTTAAGGAGGCTTCCCCACTTCCAGGTAAGGAAGAGTGATGACCTCCTGGACCTATTGCACTTTCTTTAAAAACCCTGGCATGCTTTGATCTCCTTGCTGTTTGGGTGTAATGCTTCCTTACAGCTGTTTCTACTCTCTACTCTAGAAGAGACGTAACTGGTAGTAGTTTTCAGGGAAGGAGGGTTTTCTTTTTGTTTGATGGGATTAGTAAAAAGATTAAACTGTGATGACGAAAAGCAGAGGAGGCGCCGAGATCGGCTCCCACTTGTTTTAGTTGCAGGAGGGTTTTCGCATCACAAGGGCCCTTACTGTTACATGCTCCCGAAGATATAGAAGGTACCGAAGGAAAAAAGATCAATGCACAGGTCTAGAAACCACCATGTCAGGTTGTAATTATATTCATGTTTTTCCATGTATTGTTCCCCTATCAATTAACTAGAGAAGAATTGCCGAGGAACACTGAAACGCTATTTTCAATATTTTGATGGTGGTGAGATGCCTTCAAGTAATTTCCAATTGTGACCCCAAAGCAAACCTATCATGGAAATTTCCTGGCAAGATTTGTACAGTGGTTTGTTCAAGGTTACCCTAGTTTCCATGTCAAACCATGGTTTCTCTAAGTCAGAGACAACGTGATGGTACACAATAGCAGCAGCAACATATACTAGCCCTCCCCCTGAAAGTTAGACATGTTTAGACATGTTTTTTATTTCTTTAGTGTGCTCTATGCAACTGTGTCTTCCATGTATCAGGATTCCCTGTCCTCTTTAACATCATTCTTCTGACACCTGCTAACATTGTGAGAACAAACCTCTGGATAAGACAAACGTTTGACTGACCCAGACAAAACTTTGAAAAGTTATAATTCAAAGCTTGAGGTTCCAGAATAGCCAGTCAGTATGACCAGGGGCTGTGCCAACCATAAGATCATAGGAGTTGTAGTTCAAAAAGTAACTTTTTCAAGTCCACTTGTGGTTTGAGGAGAGGTATTGTGTATGCACTGTCCAGTTATTTTGAAATCAGTGCTGTCCTGTTTGGTCCTCAGGCCATTCCAGAATCAAGATGCTTCCCATGTTTTTAAATATAACTAACACCATTTCAGAATTGCTTTTTATTAATCTAATGTATTATAAAAGAGACCCACAATGTAATCAAATACTCAGAACAAACTTTCCTACGATCTTTCCCCTGAAATCCCAATAGATAACTTTGGCTCAGCACATCTGGCCGCCTTTGTAATATAAGCTTCCCCTTATTTATCTCTTCCGTTTGATTTTCTTGTCATTTACTGTTGCATTATCATTTCATACTTTTCTCCCACTTCTTCTCTCCCCAAACTCCTTGTATTATACCGATTGTACACTATAGATTCAAATCTTTGTTTAGTCTGGCAATAAGAACAGACCAAATTGCTATGACTGAAACTAGAGTCTATATTCCAATCCCTCTTACTAAGACCCCTTCCACACAGCTGAATAAAATCCCACATTCTCTGCTTTGAACTGGAATATATGGCAGTGTGGACTCAAATAACCCAGTTCAAAACAGATATTATGAGATGTTCTGCCATGGTATTCTGGGATATATGGCTGTGTGGAAGGGCCCTAAGACACCAGAGGCAATACAGTTCCAATAAATCCATGGTTTCCAACGTGTGGTCTGTGGACCACCAGTGGTCCCCAAAACCTAAAATATGGTGTGCGGCCTACACCATTGCAAAGAGAGAGGCTAGTCTCATGAAACTCACTTATAGTGCCAAGGCAACGAGGATGTCGGGAGGGGAGAGGCTGACTACCCATGAAAGGCATGACAATAAGCCTCCTGATTTCTCCTTCTCTCTCCCTCCCCCTGAACGGAGACGTTCCATGTGGCACCTGGAAGCAGGGGCACCTTGGTGTCTTTGTTTTTACACCTGTTCCTGGGGTTATTTGAAGTGCTGATTTGGAAAATTGCATTGGATAGACCACATTAGCTCACATTAGCCCACAGAAAACCAGATGGCAACTACTGGACGGTATATGTTCTGTATCAGAAATTAGAGGTGATGTGGTCTATTCAATGCAGTTTTCTGAATCAGCACTTCAAATAACCAAATCGAAAGTTGACCAAAAACTGGTTCATAACCCCTTTGGTACTAATGTTGGAGAATGGTCCCTGGTCAAGTGGTCCCTGGTTAAAAAAATAAAAAAGGTTGGGAACCGCTGCAATAAATGCCGCTGCAATAAATGCAACCTTGGCCTCTGCTTCTCTGCTGTTGGTGGATACTTTTTAATTTCTGCAGTCCATGGATATGTAAAGAATCCTTGGAGAGGTGAGCTCTGGAAGACAAGGCAGATCTTAATCACTCAATTAAAAATCCAGATATTTTCTTCATGAAAATCACAACAAACACATTTTCTATATATATAATTAAAATGGTGGTGGGGTGCAGAAAAAATTTGTCTGGAACATTCTGGGTTGTTCAAATACTTGGAGAAAAATGCAAATGTCTAGTTGCTTTATTATTATTCCCAACTCTCGGGAAATTCACTTTTCAACCAGGAAATGAATATCAGAATATTCTTTCCATCCCTACATTGTACTGTATGCATTTCAATTTTAAAAGTCCAGTTAAGTCTGTACTTAAATGAAAAATAAAAACAAAATAACGTCTGCTACCTTGCTATGACTGCATTTGCATAGTTTTCACCAACTCATGCAAATATAAATGACTTCTTTGGAGGAAGGAATAGCATAATTGTCCAATTCTGGAAAAAAGAGAAACACTTTTAATTACCTCTGTTATACTTGAAATATTGCCTGCTCCCAAATTTCAACTAAAAATATCAAGGCATGTAATATTGTCTAAATCCCAACAGTTAAACAAAGTAAAGCAGTATATAGGACCTTGCACTCTTCCACCTCAAGATAATTAGGAATCCATTGAAGAATGGTCCATTGAGTTAAGTCCCCTGTCCAAGCAAGGAGAAGCTGAGCTGTAATGAAATCTAGTGTAAAACAGGAAACCTGGGATCAGATCCTGGGATATAGGGCCTGTCTGAAAAGGGCCCTTAGTTAACTTGACCATGAAGCTAATTGGACAATCTCTGCAGTAGTCACCAACTTGTCCTAACCACTGCTTCTTAAACTGTGGTTCTTGACCCCAAATGGAGTCACCGTAGCTCAATGTTGAAGTCCTGAAAAACTTGGCAATTGGAACCTAGTGACTGTTATAGATATTTACATGAACTTGCTGTTTAGTGATTATAGTGGACTCTATTGAAGATGCTTCAGCTGTACTTAATGAAAAAGAAAAGCAGTCTGCAAATGCTTTGCAAATACTGATTTTTTTATCAATAAATATTTGATTTTTATACTTATTTTATATACATATATCCATGCAGCCTACCTCTCCATTGGCGCCCCCTTGCAGTGGGGGAGAGGCTTGCGTACCCTAGTGAAGTTGTGAGCTATGCTGGCGGTGGCATAATAGCCGGCGGTAGGGCCTCCCATACCAGACAGGTCACAACCGAAGGGTCTGACAAAGAGTGTCAATGGGCAGGATGGGCTCTCTAGCCTTTTGGCAACCATCCTAAGAGAAGGAAAACTCTGATTTCAAACCCGGGCAGATGGTGCTCGTCTAACCCTGTAAGGTCAACCATCTAAGAGAAGGAAACTCGAACCAAACCTACGACCTGAGGACCTCGCTGCCACCGTCCAAGCTTGCTAGGCCCTGGCAGATGAACCTTTGGTTTAAAGGGTGAGGCCAGTTCTGTGCACGCTGCGCCCACCAGAAAAATCCATTGCACAGGCCCGAAGGACACATCCAACTTCCAAAAGCCCTGTAGCGATAGGCGAGGGACTAAACGGTAGGTGTAAAGATGCACTGGAAGCCGCAGACCCAACCCTGCATGCAGGCGGTTCAGGACTTTGGTCGCCGAGACTGACCCGGAGATGACAGTCTTGTTCGGCAGCATCCTGAACGACCAAGCAGCCTTTTTTAAGGAGAGCACTGCTTGCTCCATGGAGAGGGGCCTAGAAAAGGTGGCCTAACGAAAGCTCATCCCCGTCTACCTGGTTGGCTAGCCGCGCCAACGGGCATCTTCCGATGCGGCCGAACAAAGACAAAGAAACAAAGGCCAACACCTGCCTGCAAAGGTGCAAATAGACTGACACTTGCATGCTGGAACATCAGAACCATGCAAGATTCTGCAGATAGTGGACGTCCTGAGCGCGTTCTGCTCTAATAGCCCATGAACTATCACGGCTTAACATTGACATCGCTGCTCTTAGTGAAGTTCGCCCATGAGGAAGGCAGCCTTAAAGAACACGGTGCCGGCTACACACTCTACTGGTCTGGCAAACCCAAAACTGAGAAACATCTTTCAGGAGTAGGCTTTATGATTAAAAACTCCATCGCCTCTAAACTCGAGACGTTGCCGACAGGTCACTCTGATCGCATTATCTCCTTACGCCTCCCACATGCTGTTCTCTTCAGTATATATGCCCCAACTATGCAAGCTGACCCTGTGGAGAAAGACAAATTCTACTCAGACCTACGCCACCTCATACAAAAGGTCCCTGCAGAAGATAAAATCATTATCCTTGGTGATTTCAATGCCAGAGTAGGAAAAAGTTTGAAGCCTGGAAAGGTGTATTAGGCAAGCACGGTGTTGGAAACTGTAATGATAATGGGCGCCTTCTGCTAGAGTTTTGTGCAGAACAGCAGCTGACTATTACAAACACCATCTTTCAGCAGAAAGATAGCTTGAAGACCACCTGGATGCATCCCCGATCCAAACAGTGGCACCTCATTGACTATGTTTTAGTGCGCCAGAGAAACATTCGTGATGTCCGTCATACTCGAGTGATGCCCAGTGCAGAATGTCAAACAGACCATCGCCTTGTAAGATGTAAACTAAATCTACACCTTAAGCTCAAACCTAAGAGGGGTGGCATCTTAAAGAGGAGACTCCAAGTCAACAGTCTTCAACAGGCTGTTGTGAGAGACAACTTCCAGGTAAATCTGCAAGCAAAACTTGAAGTCCACCCTACAGATTCTTCTCCTACAGCGCTCTGGCAACACATCAAAAACAGTATCCTGCAGTCTGCTGAAGAATCCCTAGGATTCTCCCTTAAGAAAACCAAGACTGGTTTGATGAAAACAACCAAGAGATCCAGGAGCTGTTGGCAAAGAAGAGAACCACTCACCAGGCATTCCTCGCCCAGCCATCTTGCCATGTAAGAAAAGCAGCCTTTAGTCTCGCATGTAGTAAACTCCAACAAAAACTCAGAGACATCCAGAACAAGTGGTGGATTGATTTATCAGAAAAGACACAACGCTGTGCAGATCTCGGTGATCACAGAGGTTTTTATGAAGCTCTCAAAGCAGTGTTTGGACCTACTTATCAGGTCCAAAGCCCCTTATACAGTACAGATGGTCAAACACTAATTACTGATAAAACCTCCATCCTGAACCGATGGGCTGAACATTTTCAGGGTCTCTTTAATGCCAGCCGAGTAGTCCAAGGTTCAGCTATCCAACACATGATACAACAACCAATGAAAAATGAACTGGACACAGCTCCCACTCTGGAAGAGACCCTTGAGGCCATACAGCAGTTGAAAAATGGCAAGGCAGCCGGGATCGATGGAATCCCACCTGAAGCTTGGAAACAGGGAGGTCATGTACTGCATGCTAAATTCCACGAGCTCCTTGTGAGTTGCTGGGAAAAAGGTGAACTGCCATCAGATCTCCGAGATGCAGTTATCATCACCCTGTATAAGAAAAAGGGAACAAAATCCGATTGCTCAAACTATCGAGGTATAACACTGCTCTCCATTGCTGGAAAAATCCTTGCAAGGATACTCCTGAACAGATTAGTTCCGGCTATTGCAGAAGAACTTCTCCCTGAAAGCCAATGCGGCTTCAGAGCAAATAGGAGCACCACAGATATGGTTTTTGCCCTTAGACAACTGCAAGAGAAATGTAGAGAGCAGAACAAAGGACTCTATGTAACATTTGTCGACCTCACCAAAGCCTTCGACACTGTGAGCAGGAAAGGTCTGTGGCAGATCCTGGAACGTCTAGGATGTCCCCCAAGTTCCTCAAAATGATTGTCCTGTTACATGAGGGCCAGCACGGTCAAGTCAGATATGGCGATGCTCTCTCGGAGCCCTTTCTCATAACTAATGGAGTGAAACAAGGTTGTGTTCTTGCACCAACCCTATTTACAATCTTCTTCAGCATGATGCTCCAAAGGGCTATGGCAGACCTACAAGAAGAAGACGGCATATATATACGCTATCGTACTGATGGTAGCTTGTTCAACTTAAGCCGTCTGAGGGCTCGCACTAAGACTCTAAACTATCTAGTCCGTGAGCTACTTTTTGCTGACGATGCTGCCCTTGTCGCCCATTCAGAAGCAGCCCTGCAGCGCCTCACATCCTGCTTTGCAACAGCTGCAGAGCTGTTTGGGCTGGAAGTCAGCCTGAAGAAAACAGAAGTCCTCTACCAGCCCGCACCACAGGAAGAACACCACCATCCTCACGTCAGCATAGGCACATCTGTGCTTAAGTCCGTTCAGCAGTTCACCTACCTGGGAAGCATCATCTCTTCAGACGCCAAGATTGACAAAGAGATAGATCACAGATTATCAAAGGCATATAGTGCATTCGGAAGGCTTCACAAAAGAGTCTGGAGCAACAAGCACCTGAGACAAAGCACCAAAATCAGTGTGTACAGAGCTATCATACTGTCCATTCTCCTCTATGGGTCTGAAACATGGGTCACCTATCGCCAACACCTACGACTCCTCGCGCTTTCATCAGCGCTGTCTTCGCACAATCCTAAATATACACTGGACCGACTATGTGACGAATGTTGCTGTCCTTGAGCAAGCAGGGATCACCAGCATTGAGGCCATGCTATTGAGAACACAGCTGCGCTGGGCAGGACACGTCTCTAGGATGGAGGACCACCGCCTCCCAAAGATACTACTCTACGGTGAACTCGCCACGGGTCAGCGCAAGAGAGGCGCCCCCCAAAAGAGATATAAGGACTCCCTGAAACAACATCTCAGGCTTGGCCAGATTGATCACCAACATTGGTCCACCCTGGCCTCACATCGGGAGGCATGGAGAAGCACTATCCACAATGCTGCGGCCTCTTTCGAGAAGACACGCCGAATGGGTCTCGAAGAGAAACGACAACGCAGAAAGAACCGCAACTTGGAAAAAACATCACCCAAGGAGACTTTCTGCTGCGCTTTCTGCAACCGAACTTGCCTATCTCAGATTGGCCTTTTTAGTCATCAACGCGCTTGTAAAAAGCGTGGGATGAGTCCTTCCTGAATCTTCGTTCGCGAAGTAATGCCGAGAGAGAGATCCATGCAGCCACATAAAAAAAATACTCAGGCTTAAAGTGGAAAGGTTGAAGAAGCCCTGGTATAACCTATCACAGAAAGATGCTGTGAAAATAGAATGGTGCAGGAATTACCAAATTGGATTCTTTTGGGTTTTTTGCAGTGATATTATACTATGTTTTTATTTTATCGTGTTTTTGTTTAAATTGATTGTTTTGCTTTTATGTCTTTGGGGAGATGGTGGTGGGGTATAAGAATAAAATTATTATATTATTGTATTATGTAACAAATTCATATTGTACCATCTCATAATCAAAACTGGAAGTGAAAGTTGCAATTTAACAGCCCAAATTCATGCATGTCTGTCTATTCAGGAATGAAAGCCACTAGGTTCATTGGGATTTCACCCTAAACACATGTGCATATAGTTGTCTAAATGCCCTGAAGGCAATAGGTAACTTATCTTAAAAGTTAGCCAGCATCTGGCATGGTTGGTACTTAAATAGGGGACTGCCAAGGTGCTATAGGCTGCATTTCAGAGGAGGCAATGACAAACTTCCTGAATATACCTTGTGCAAGAAAACCCTATGAAATTAATGAACTTGCCATAAGTCAACAGATGCCATGAAGGGATATACTTTTCTTTTAAAATGAGCATGCATGATGCACTCACTTTTTCTTAACGTATGCCATAAGAGAGATCTTTCAAGATGCAACAACTCATGCATATTTTATCTAAGGGCGGATCCAGACAGGCCTTTATCCTAGAAGCATCCATGTTAAAATAATGTGGATGTTTCTGGGGGCCTGTCCATAACAAACCTAGAAAGCGTGTGCTTTCTGGGGTGGGCTGTCCAGACCTTCTCTCAGGACTAACCCGAGACAACATCTGGAGGCCCTACCCCCCTCTCCCTAAGCCCCCAGACTCTTTTGAAAAGGAAAACAAACTTACCAGGCCAGCTGTAGACCCTTGGAGCAGCTCTCCCTCTCCTCCCCTACTCTCCTGGCGCGTCATTTGTATGTCCCGGGAAAGTTGCTCCAAGGGTATACTGCAGGCCTGGTAAGTTTTTTTCCTTTTCAAATGGGTCTGGGAGCTTGGGAGGAGGGGGTGGTTTACCAGGCTTATTTAGTGCATTTATCCCGCACCTTCCAAGAAGGCACAGAATAAATCCACTATCAAATTAATTCGCTACAAACCAGGGTTTTCATGCTTTGTAGTAAATTAATTCAGGACTGTCCAGAACGTTGTCTGGACAACCCCTCCTTTTTTGCGGGAGTTCCTGCAATAAAGGCCCTGTCTGGACAGGCCCCTACAAAAAAAAGCAAACCTCTTCCTTTCAGAACTATTCATTTTATACATGTATAAATGTATTTGTAAATAGCATCTTATATTCACAGTACATTCTTTCTGATAAGCAGGTCTCACAACAACCCCATAGGGTAGGTCAAGTAGTGAGAAAGCAATGTGCCCAAGATCTCCCAGTCTAAATTTCGTCTGTCCTACTCTGATGTCTTTACCTATTGTCCCTTGCAACACTGCTAAATTAATTAATACATTCAAACTCACAATTAATTGAAGAAAACATCTTTAATGGAGTAATAGACCAATAAAAATACACGTTTCCTATGCATAGCCCCATAGTTTTGTTTTAAAAGGCAGCATTTTTTTCCTTTTGCATTTTTTACTGGGACTGTTCCAGACACACTGGCACCTTGCCTGTTAATTATTAGCAAGGTTGCAGCCTGGTGCAGAATTTGCCACCTAAAGCTCTGCAAAGGTATCTTTTAGTTGGTGTCCGCCCCTTTTTCTTCCTGGGGATTGGCCTCCATTTTAGAAAGTGTTTTTAGTTCCTTTCAGAGAGGGAAGGAAGCCAGATGTGTTTTTTTGGCCAGCCAGGATTGTCTCCGAAAGGGTCACCGTAAGTACTGGGTGCTTACTGGGTGCTTACTGGGTGCTTACCTGGGTGCTTACCTGGGTGCTGACCTGCTGATTGCTATTTGCTTGACCATTAGCTGGGGGACTGCTGGAACCAGATGAGTTTATGGTACCTTGCAGAGACTGGCTTTGCATGCTGTATAGGATAGACATCTGGTTACCAGCCCAGCTTTAGGTCACCTTTTGGACTGAGCTTAGGTTTAGAGGGGGGAAGGAGTGGTTCCTTCAACCAAACACCTAGGACCAGGGTGGGAAATATCTGGTTTCCTGACATCCAAAAAGAAGCAGTGGGAATCTTTTGAGCAACAACCCAAGGCATTTCCAGTCTGTTTTTTTTGTTTTTTGCAACCATTAAGAAGCTGTGCCAAGTCCTGCAAAGACTTTGTTATTGAATAAACTGTTTGATTTTCAACTTTATTTTGGAGTGTTTTTTTTTTGGGTTGCCAGACCACCTAGCTTTTTCAGCAAGCGCTCTGCAGTCCACCAGGTAAAAAGGACAACACATCTGCCAGTTTTAATTTCAAACAGACCTGGTGTGACGGCATAGTACTTACGGCCCTGCGGTCCTATCCGCCTCAGTTGAGCCTGCACGGCCTTAGAGATTTTATTTTGTGGTCTGAGCCAGCAAGCTTGCTGCCAGACTGAAGAAAGGTGAGGGAGTGGGGCTCCATTCCCTCAGTTCTGGCAGTCCTTTGGCTCGCGTGTGCGTGCGCGTAGCCTCAGCAGCTGCCCCTGGGTCTACACAGCTGTGCAGCACCCACCAACTCATCGAGCTCCTTCGGCGGCAGGCCCCGAGTCGCGGAGCTCCAGCGGCTGTTCTTGGCTCGCGTGTGTGCGCGCGCGTAGCCTCAGCGGCTGTCCCTGGGTTTGCACGGCTGTGCAGTTCCCAGCAACTCCTTCTGAGCTCCTTCGGCGGCATGCCCCGAGCCGCGGAGCTCCAGCGGCTGTTTTGGGCTCGCGTGTGCGCACGCTAGTAGCCCCCGCGGCTGTCCCTGGGTTTGCACGGCTGTGCAGTTCCCAGCAACTCCTTCTGAGCTCCTTCGGCGGCAGGCCCCGAGCCGCGGAGCTCCAGCGGCAGTTTGGGCTCGCAGTAAAGTGCTGAGCCCAGCAGCGCCAGGCCGGGACCTGGCTGGGCCCGGCAACGCCAAGAAAGAACAGCCAGCCTTCACGTCAGCGAAGATTTCGGCTGGAACAGTCATCCAGCGGTGACATCTCTGCACAGCGGGGAGAAGGCGCTTCTCTCCCACCTTCCAACGTCGGCCTCGTCGCTCCTTCGGCGGTAGGCCCCGAGCCGCAGAGCACGAGGTGCTTGAAAATTTGGCAAAGCCGCCATTTCAGTAGCTTGCGCTATACGCGCCAAAGAAGCTCCTCCCTTCATTGTTGATCTTCGCTAAGAAGGCTTCCAGCAGCAAATTGCTACCTTGTTGTCGTCTAGCAGTTTGCCCATCGAATTTTGGCGCCAACATCTTGCTCCTTGCAAAGCATCATTGCATGGTCATTTATTGTTGTGTTTGAATGCTGTGCATTTCATTGTGTATTGCATTTGCCTTTATTGAAAAAAATTTTTTTACTATAAGGGTTCACAATGTCTGTGCAATTGCAAGATGATGTAAGCAGAGTTGGGTCTGAAGGTCATGTTGTAAGGCCCCAGAGGGAAAAACACCCTTCAGCCAGGATGCTAGCCCAGCTAGTGGAGAAAGAGGAGCTCCTCCATGCTAAGATAGCCTCAGCATGGGAACGCATCGCAACTCTAATGCACAGAGTAGAGAGTGTGGGCATTACAAAGGTGCCATCCATGTTAAGGTCAGACTTTGAACAGGCCTTCGACCTGTGGAAGGGTTTGGTGTCTGAAGCAGTCCAGGTCATTAAGCGTATCAATGATAAGGACTCAGAGCTAAAGATAGTGAGTGTCTTGGCTGACACCAGTGAAAAGGAGGATAGGGTAAGAGCAGTTCTAGATACCCTAGAATTTAGTTCTCCACCTGTTAATCCAAGGTCTGTGCCTAAGGGAAACCAGTCTCCCTTAGGCAGCCACGAGACCAATCTTTTAAAGTCGCCTTCAGTGGCGCTTAGCTTCAAGTCTAGCCACTCTAGTAAGGCATCCAAGTTGAGAGAGTATGCATCATCTAAGCATAGCCGCTCCCATAAATCTTCAGATGCCAGAAGCTCTTTCTCTTCAGAAGCTGTTTTGCGTCTTAAGCTGCAGCGCGAGATCACAGAGGCCCAAGTTGAAGCAAGGATAGCCGATCAGTCCCTCCTCTTCAAAGAGGAGGAACAGCGACTCCAATTGGAACAGGCCCAAAGCCAGGCGGAACAGGCCCAAAGCCAGGCAGATGTCTACCCAGCCAAGTGCCCATGGCATAGAAAGAGACTTTATGTGGCGTTGGATCCCCAGAGCGACGCTTCCCTGGCTACTCCAGCTTTCTTCCGCATGTTTGGCCTTAAATCAAAGATGGTCGACTACACTATGACAACGTGTTCGGGGAGAAAGAAGTTGCAGGGTCGCATAGCGTCTGGTTTTGTCGTCTCCTCTTGCGACAAGAAGAGACAGTTCAAGCTGCCAGACCTCATAGAGTGTTCCTCCATCCCACGGAATAAAGATCAAATTCCAACCAGGGAAGTTGTGGAGGCCCATCCACACCTGCGAAGGCTGAAGAATGCCATACCAGCTTTCCGGCCAGATGTGGACATTGCTCTTTTGCTTGGTGCGGATTGTCCGAGCTTGTTTTGCGTCAACGGCCAAGTTAAAGGACCGCCAGGTGCACCTATCGCGCAGCAACTCCCTCTAGGCTGGACAGTTATAGGCCCAGTGTGCATGAACAAGATGCACCCACCATCATCGTTGGACTCCAATCAAGCTAAAGGTGGTCGTCCTGCACTTATGCACAGTTGCCTAAGCCACATCTCTATCTTTTGTCAAGGAATAACTCCAGAGTATTCCTCCATCTTTAAAGACTCTGAAAGAGACAAAGCCTTAGCCCGCTCAAAAGACGAGCAAAGATCCTTGGAGATCATGAACTCCCAAGTAATACAAAGTGCAGAGGGAAATTGGATAGCCCCTTTGCCCTTTAAGCCAGATAGGCCCGCTTTGTCAAACAACAGGCATGTGGCAGAAAAGGAGAAAAAGCCACAGAAAATGAAAGTGTCTAAGCAGCTGGAGGTAATGGCTTTGAATTCACACAAAGCAGTGAAGAAGAAAAAATCAGCATTGAGTCCACCCTCTACTGACACTGCCATGGATCACCTTAAGACTATCACCTCTCCGCTTGCCACTGGCTCTAAGTCTTCTAAAAGGCCATCAGAGAAATCTACTTCTGGCCATTCAGAGAGCAAGAAGAAGCTGAGTGGGAGAGGCAGTGACCTGTCTTTGGATGATAGCACTTCTCACAAGTCTTCATTGGTGGTAGCAGAAGTCATGGTTCCATTGTCAGTCTCACCATCAACCACGCCATTTGCCATTCCTGCCCTTCTTCCTCCTCCCCCACCTCCTGTTTTCCATACAGATGGTCGGAGTGACAAGAAGAACAGGAAGGAAATTTTAGAGAAGAGCTCTGAAAGGCTGGTGGAGTCTTTCGCTGAACAGGGGCGGGAGGCAAATTTTCATAGGGAAAGTCCGGAGGATTCTTGCCCCAGTGAACTAGGCAGGGAAGCTGATTGGGAATTCGGTTCTGCTGAGTGCAATAGATGTGGAAGGTCTGACATGGTGACAGCATCTGTGAACCATCCAGAGGATGGTTCTGGGGTGGTTTCTCCCAGTGGTTATTTGGAGGCTGTATTCTTGAAAGATGGTGAATTGTCCCACTCATCTCCTAGTTGCGTTTTCCTTATAACTGAAACAAAGCAAATGTTTACATTTTCTATGTCTAGGCCTAATGAAAATTCTATTTCTGTTGGGACTTTCGAACAACAACACAGATCTCGGTAGTGACTTTAAAGGTGCACAAATGAAAACCGAGGACTCAAGGACAAAGACTTGCCCCGCCATGCCTGGCCTATGGGCATCATACTAAAGACCTTTCCTTGCCCTGATGGCAAGGTTAGGAAAGTTCAACTAAGGACTCTCAGCAAGGACAAGATGTCTGTCTTGGACAGGCCAATCAACGACCTTGTTTTGAATGTTTATATAGTTATATGAGTTTTATATTGATGTTGTTATATCGCAAAGGTGTTTGCTTATTTTATTTGGTAAATTTCCATATCCTGGAAAATTTAGCGGGGAGTGTTCCATCCTCCAGACGTTTCCTATGCATAGCCCCATAGTTTTGTTTTAAAAGGCAGCATTTTTTCCTTTTGCATTTTTACTGGGACTGTTCCAGACACACTGGCACCTTGCCTGTTAATTATTAGCAAGGTTGCAGCCTGGTGCAGAATTTGCCACCTAAAGCTCTGCAAATGTATCTTTTTAGTTGGTGTCCGCCCCTTTTTCTTCCTGGGGATTGGCCTCCATTTTAGAAAGTGTTTTTAGTTCCTTTCAGAGAGGGAAGGAAGCCAGATGTGTTTTTTTGGCCAGCCAGGATTGGCTCCGAAAGGGTCACCGTAAGTACTGGGTGCTTACTGGGTGCTTACTGGGTGCTTACTGGGTGCTTACCTGCTTACCTGGGTGCTGACCTGCTGATTGCTATTTGCTTGACCATTAGCTGGGGGACTGCTGGAACCAGATGAGTTTATGGTACCTTGCAGAGACTGGCTTTGCATGCTGTATAGGATAGACATCTGGTTACCAGCCCAGCTTTAGGTCACCTTTTGGACTGAGCTTAGGTTTAGAGGGGGAAAGGAGTGGTTCCTTCAACCAAACACCTAGGACCAGGGTGGGAAATATCTGGTTTCCTGCCATCCAAAAAGAAGCAGTGGGAATCTTTTGAGCAACAACCCAAGGCATTTCCAGTCTGTTTTTTTTGTTTTTTGCAACCATTAAGAAGCTGTGCCAAGTCCTGCAAAGACTTTGTTATTGAATAAACTGTTTGATTTTCAACTTTATTTTGGAGTGTTTTTTGGGTTGCCAGACCACCTAGCCTTTTCAGCAAGCGCTCTGCAGTCCACCAGGTAAAAAGGACAACACATCTGCCAGTTTTAATTTCAAACAGACCTGGTGTGACGGCATACAACCCCAGTTGCCATTGTTTGAAGTAGGATTAATTTAAATGCATAGGTTATCGAGGAAAACATCGTTTCCGTGCGGCAGAAGGAACACTTGGTTGCCGCAAACACATTTTATTCATCTTTTCCCTTCTGCTGGCTGATCTGGTAAAATAAACAATGTGTTCAGGAGATTTCCCATGTTTTATTGTGCAGTGAACAGTCATTGTAGAGTCACCAAGAACAAGTACTTATATTTCTATTGTTGGTTTCGCTGAACCGAACAAGGTGTTCAACAGAACATTTTAATTATAATCCCACTTCTAACAGTGTGCGCAAAGGTGTTGAAAAAGCACAATCAAGCATGAAACAGAACGGTAAACATGCCATTTCAATTACACCACTATGCATATGTACATCGGCTCAAAACACAATATTCATATCTTTCCCCGAATTGACAGAGGGAGCAGGGAAACACAACGTTCCAGCGCCAACAGGAATACCTTTCACCTGACATGATGTGTCTGTCAGCTTTCCTAAAGGCCTGTCTTGGCAGTCTGGAGGTTGTCTTGTTGCATATTTCTCTGACTGTCATTCTCAAAAAATATTTAAGTAAGGAACTGGTGGGCATATAAGAAGTTTTGCGAAAGGCTGAAAAACATTGCCCTAGATAAATGGTCAGCAACTAGCACCCTCCTACGCTCCATCTATCTTGCTAATAGGTGTTGTCTCTTCTGCCAATCCAGAGAAGCACATCTTTGTCACTTGCAGCCAGGCCTCCACAGAGTTTATTTAGGCTCCAAGGACTAAAAATGGGTGCTAAGGCAAAGATTTGGGGGATCCTGGTTTAAGCTTTAAAATAGCTTTGCCACAAATCCAGGGTAATTTAAGGCATGAGGAGCATCTATAGCTCAGTGGTACTGCACATATAAAATAGCCAAGTTTCAATTCCTGGCATCTTCCCAGTTGGAATGGAAGTGATTGGGTGAGATGTGCCAAGAGGAAGGTGCGTCAAGCAAACCCTTGTAATCTGTAAATCTGTCCTCACTGGGAAAGATCATGTGGATCCAGAATATTTATTTATTTATCGTATCAGGAGTGAACCAAGGGTACCGTTGTGATGTTTTTTAAAACACACACACAAAGTTTAAAAACTTGGCATTGTATTAAATGTCCTTCGACCAGTAGCTGGCCACTTGGAGTGCCTCTGATGTTGCTCTAAGGAAGTCCTCCATTGTGCATGTGGCAGGGTAGTAAGTGGCCTATGGTTTGCTCTTCTCTACACTCGCATGTTGTGGACTCCACTTTGTAGCCCCATTTCTTAAGGTTGGTTCTGCACCTCATGGTGCTGGAGCGCAGTCTGTTCAGTACCTTCCAGGTCGCCCAGTCTTCTGTATGCCCAGAGGGGAGTCTCTCATTCAGTATCAGCCATGGGTTGAGGCTTTGTGTCCAAGAAACACACAGGGATCCAGAACAGATCTCCATAATCACTGATGGACCCACATCCAAGATTCTACCCTTGGAAGGAAATCATACTTGTATATAATATGGAATTTAGGAAAGTTTCTTTATGAACTCCAAGAAATCTCCAATATGCTGTCCTTTCATGATGCAAAAAAAATCTTCTGCCTGATCCCACTTTGTAGAGTAGAGGAAGTGAACCTGCTTCCAGCATAGAGCTTTGGAAACATTAATTTTCTGGATTACAACTCGAAGAATCCTTCAACCAGTATTCTGGGAGGTATAATTCACAAAAATAACTTTTCTGAACTTTCATCGGACATGAGAGGGAACATCCTGCTCCCTATGTTCCTATACCCTTTGTATTAAATGTCTCTCATGTAACCGTATTGCCATGGAATACAATATGGAAGGCAATATCTTACTGATTTCTGTGTTATTTTCAATTACAATTATCAGTTTTGATGTATATATGTGATAATCAGGGCTTTCTTTGAAAGAAAGCCTACTCAAAAGCCATTGTAAAGTAAGAGCACCTCTGAGCAAATTCTGCATCACCTGTGGAGCACAGCCCATTTTTGGGAACCTGACACCTGATTTAGACCTGCTATATCAAAAGCATAGCTTCCAGGCACTCATGAGCAGTAGTAATTTTCAAGCATGCTCACTTTGAGGATACTTTGCAAATTAGAAACAACATAATTCTGTTTAGTCAATACTAAGACATATGACTATCATCCTCAACTTTTAGCTATAAGCATATATGTTACTAGGTGTTGAAATATGAACCAAATATAGACTAAAGGCAAGGAGTTATGTAAAGTTTTGTCTTCCAGTTTACCTTCATATTTCAACATCTAACAAGATTTCATTTTGTTTGTTAACTTTGTACTTGGAATCATAGAATCACTGAGTTGGAAAGGGCTTCATGGGATATCAGATTCGACCCTCTGCTCAATAGGATCCCTAGCTAGAGAATCACTAGCAGCTACTAGCTGTCCAGCCTCTTTCTGAAGACACCCAGAGAAGAACTCAACACCTCAATAGGCAATTGACTTCATTGTTGAATAGCTCTTAGTGTCAAGTTCTTTCTAATGTTCAATTGAAATCTATACTCCCATAACTGAAAATCACCTATCCTCTGAGGCAGCAGGGAAGAAGATTGCACCCTTCTCTTCATGGCAGCCCTTAAGGCAGGCCTGCAAAGCATACTGCTCATGAGCTAGTTGCAGCCTGTGAAGGCACGTACATGCTTCCCCTCAACCTCACACTATTTGGCGCGGCTTCCCCCATGAGCCTTGGAATCCCACACTCTAGCTCACCAAGGCAGGCAGACAGACAATGGGCCAAGCAACCAGGCCTCTCCTCAGCCATAAATGAAACCATAACATCTGTGGTTTCATTTAGCTAAATGCAAAATAAAAGTTCTCAACAAGCATTTTCTAGATCCCCCAGTGCAACTCTGTAGTAACTCTGGTACACTATTATCCATGGTTTCATATAGTCACATTAAGTTTGGGAGCATATCCTTCCATAGATACATGGGTCATACTGTATCCTGTTTTTCAAATGAAGGAACTGGTAAAGCCACCTCTGGGTATTCCTTTTCTAAGAAACTTTATTACATTAATGACATTAAGAGGTGACCTGAAGACACATAGATACATCACATACATTATCCGGCTATAATTTAAACCAGATGTCTCTTCAATGAACAGCCATTCAAGTAAATGGTTCTGGTATAGTTTCTTAAATGATGGCTAACACTTGGAAGAGGCAAGCATTTTGTCCCTATGGTCACAAAAGATTTCAGTGGACAGACCACTGTATTTTTGACAGATTCTTTGTCACTGTCAAGTGCCTTTTGTAGTTAATCCCAATAAAGCTGAAAACAAAAGCCTTCATAGATATTAGATATATGGTGACATTACTGAATACACTTGAAGGCAGTAATTTTTTTGTCAGACTGCGGTGAGAAAAATAATGCCTGGGACAAAACAAAAAGATGACGCAAGGTTGTCTTTTTGTTTACTGGGTGTGCTTTTTTAATGTCAACTGTTATGATTGACATTTGGCCAAGAACACCATTGCATCTAAGGGTGCTGACGGCATTAAACAGCTCAAAGAGAAAATGCCAACCATTGAAACACAGATGGGAGAGGGAAGGAGAAGGTGTTTATTTATTTCTGATGTTAAGGTCTTAGGTTTCCAACAAACAGTGACATTGTGGAAAGGTAGCTTTTACCTTCTACCCGCCCGCCCTTTGCTCTCATAAATTACCTTTATGACACTTGGATCTCCTAGGCAGTTAATGTCTTTAAGTATTTTTTCTCTCTCTCTTTGTTTGTGATTCCATTGCAGCTCTTTCTTGGCTGGACGATGATCAATCATAACAACATACATGGGAGGCTAATGAAACTGGCAAGAAAAATAAAGTCACTTGTCCCTAAGTAGGTACAAAGAAAACCCTCCAGGTTTTATGGAATTGGGAAAGCTATGTTGTTTAGGTCCATCTACCGATGAGAATTTGTGAGATAGTTATATCTGCATCACAGCAATACGAGTTGAGTATCCTCTATCCAAAATGTTTGGTACCTGTATTTCTGAATTTGGAATATTTGCATGAAATATCTTGGAGAAGGGACCTCATTATAAACATGAAATTCATATATTTTGATGCATACTTTATACATATAGTCTGAAGGTAATTTTATGCACAATGTTTTAAATAGTTTTTGTATGAAACAAAGTTTGTGTACATTGAACTATCAAAAAGCAAAGACAATTTTGGATTATGGGACATTTTAGATTTCTGGATAAGGGATACTCAACTTTTATTGGGAAGTCAGATTTGTTGTTTGCCATTGTTATTCACAGGTCCGCAGTTTGGGGGTCCTCCTGAACTCCGCACTGACACTTGATGCTCGGGTGTCGGTGGTGGCTGGGAGGGCCTTTGCACAGTTAAAACTTATGTGCCAACTGTGACCATACCTCATGAAGTCTGACTTGACCATGGTGGTCCACGCCTTGGTTATCTCTGGACTGGATTATTACAATGCACTGTACATGGGGCTACCCTTGAAGACGGCCCGGAAACTTCAACTTGTCCAGCGATCAGGATTTCCCTCCATGAACCAGCTCGAACCCTCCGCTCCTCGGGGGAGGCCCTCTTGTCGCCCTTGCCAGTCTCACAGACTCACCTGGTGGGCACAAAGGAGAGGGCCTTCTCTTCTGTGGCCCCCCAACTCTGGAATGCCTTGGCCGGAGAGATTAGGAGAGCCCCCACTTTGGAAATCTTTTTAAAAAACATCAGAAAATCCTGTCTTTTCTGCTGTGCCTTTGGAGAGTAGTAATTTAATTTCCTCCATTGCCTTCCTCAATGCCCCTGGTTTTGGTCCACCCCCCCCCCCTTGAAAAGGATGCTACTCTGCTTACCTCACTCCAAATTTTTAACATTTTCTCTGTGTACCTGTGGCTCGCCCTGTCTATGATTTTAGATATTCAGTTGTATAATTTTTTTAAATTTATATTTATGTATTTTTAAATTGCATTTACGGTTGATGTTTGATTTCTTATTGTAATTTGTTGTTGTTTGGGCTTGGCCTCATGTGTGCCTCCCCGAGTCCCCATTGGGGAGAGGGAGCGGATTACAAATAAAGTTTATTATTATTTATTATTATTCTTGAAGCATGTACCAGGAAAGTGCAACAAGAAATACTTAATCTCTAATTCTGTTTTGATTACACCATTCCAGGAATTAAGAAAATAGTCATTATAATCTAGATCGTCTCCTATAACACTGGGAGTAGGTACCTAGATGACATTTTGAAACATGCATTGGGGTTGCAAAGGTTAGATCTCATTTGTAAACCAGAGCTATGAGTTTACACTTCTAACAGTACTTTGGCAAAACCTTCCACAATGGTCCAGTAATACACGAGGTTGCAATTGTGCCTTATTTTACCAAAGCATCCTTTACTATCATGTTTGTTTATTAAATATTTATATCGCATCCTATATAAGGAGAATGTTGAGGGGCATACAAATTAAATTAAATTTAAACGTAAAACAGGGAGTAATTGAAATAGATTGAAAGCATGTTAAGCAATTTGTCAAGTTATAACAGTTCAAGGGCTTGCACTTACAAGGTGAATGCATTCAATCAGGCCCCAAAGTGTTTAACAAAAAGCCACACTTTTAACTTGAGCTCAGTACTAACTGGGCCAATAAGGCAGAGGACCTCTCCCAAACCATCTCACTCTTTCTGCTTTTAATGTTTTGAACTTCTAATTTTATTTTAATGATTTAATGTTTTAAGCTTCTGCTCTGTAACCATAAAATATAATTCATTTATACATTCAAACCATCTCACCGTGTCTTGCTTCTGCTCATGAGACACAGACTTCAGTCATCAGGTTTTTGTATCTAAGGAGATGTCTTCCTTCTAGTATCAAGATCCCACGCTATTCAGGGCTTTAACGTCATCAAAAATACCAGAAGAAGAAGAAGAAATTCTTCTAAATTGTACTTGTTGAATTGTAATTGTATGTCAACCGGCAGGGATTGTCTGCCGTATGTGTAATGTAATCCACTCTGAGTCCCCTTCGGGGTGAGAAGAGCGGAATATAAATAAAGTGTATTATTATTATTATGATTCTCTGGGGGCCCTTTCAGGCAGGCCCAAAAACTGGGACATGCCTTGGTTTTCACTGGGGGCTTGCAAACAGGGAAAGCCTGGGGTTTGGGTTAAAGGTGGGGGACTAAGCGCCCTTCCAGATAGGCCAAAAATATGAGAGGAACTGAGATTTTAAATCCCACTTCATCTTGGAACTGAGGCCACACAGCTGGCATAAACCCCACACTTTTGCAGTGGTAGTGTCCAGATACTCACCCCTGCTGATCCGAGGGACAGCCTCTTACACTCCCCCCTCCCCATTTCCTCCTCCACTTACCAGAGGAAGGCTACCTTTGAGGCTTGCAGTCTTCTTCCATTTTGGCAGGAGAGAAGGATTCCTGCTCCAAGATCCCCTGAAGGCTATTCTAGGGCAGAGGGGGAAAAGGCTCCAGGCCCATATCATTTTTATTTATTTATTTATTCATTTCAAACATTTGTACCCCATCCTTCTCAACCCCGAGGGGGGACTCGGGGCGGCTTACACCGGCAGCAATTCGATGCCAACACATACAACATAGCAATATAACACAAGTTAAACATTAATTAAAACATTAAATTATAAAATAGCCATTTAAAATCATCATTTACAACAATAATAGCTGCATCCAAGTTTGATTCAGCATTCAGAGACCCAGTCCAAAAGCTGTCCATTATCAATTCACATTGATGACTGTTAAGCCTGCTACCCAAATGCCTGGTCCCCAAATCATGATTTGAGCTTTTCCCTAAAGGAAAGGAGAGATGGAGCCAACCTACTTTTACTGGGGAGTGTATTCCATAGGTAGGGGGCCACCACCGAGAAGACCCTGTCTCTTATCACCACCAATCGCGTTTGCGAAGAGGGCAGGACCAAGAGCAGGACCTCCCCGGATAACCTTAGATTCTGAGGCAGATCAGAGAGATACATTCAGACAAGTAGGCTGCACCAGAAATGTATAGTAACTTTATAAGCCAAAACCAGCACTTTGAATTGGGCTCAGAACTGGACTGGCAGCCAGTGGAGCTGACATAACAGGGGGAGGGTATGTTCCCTGTATGGTGCTCCAGTGAGTAATCTGTCACCCGTTGGACAAATTGGAGTTTCAGAATAGACTTCAAAAGCAACCCCACCTAGAGCCTTCCTCTGGTAAATATAGAGAACTGGGGGCATTGAGAGAGTCTACTGGGATGGGGAGAAAAGCATGTGCCTTCCGTACCTACAGGGATACAGAGACATGGAAAGGTGTGCTTTTTTCAGGATTAATTGGGTTCAAAGGGTAACTTTTTAACACCTATTTTCCAGCATTAATCCAATTCCTCCTGGTTCCTCCCATATTTTAGTGAAAATTTGTTTAGCCACTCCCTTCTCAATCCAATTTAACCAGGATTATAATGCATGTGTAGAATGGCCCTATATCCCAGGAGAAACTGGGATTTAATACCAGTTCCCTCTGGGATTAAGCTTTGTCTCGAAAGGACCCTAAGACTGGATCTACACTGGCCTATATCCCAGAATCTGATCCCAGGTTATCTGTTTATTCCAGATTATCTGTCAGTGAAGAGTCCTTCTACGCTGCCATATAATCGACATTATCAAAGCAGATAATCACATTATCTGCTTTGAACTGTATTATCTGAGTCCACACTGTCATTTCAAAACAGACAATTTGGGAACAGATCCTGGGATATAGAACAGTGTAGATCGGGGTGCTCATGGTGATCGGGAGCACCTAGGTGATCTTCGGCCCTCTTCCAGGTGATCTTTCGGCATCACCAGTCGGGTGGCGCGCTCCTGCCATGCGCACGCACGTGTGCTCCCGCCACCGCCTTCGCGGGGCTTCTTTTGCCAAAATGAGGCTTTAGTGGGCAGGCCCTGGCGCTCGTCTTGCCACGCATGGTGTGGTGACGTGACCACCCATTGGTTGCTGCTGGGGGGGGGGGGAGCAAGGCAAAGGCGTACGCACGGATAGGATGTGAGGCTGTGGGAGGGATGGAGGGAATGTGTGTGTGTGAGAGAGAGAGAGCCAAGGAGAGAAGAAAGGAAGGAAGGGCGCCCCCCCCCCGCTACATCTGTCACTTTGGGGAAGCACCTCTTTCACTCTTCCTTCTCCTGCCCAGGTAAGGAAGCCTCGAGGGAGGAGGGAGGGGGGGAGGCTACCGTGGGGAGGCTCCAGCCTCACGTGGGTCCCTCTCTCAGTTGAGTTTCCCGGCCCAGGCAGCAGCCAGGCGGCCCCTCTTCCCAGTCCTGCGCCTTCCGAGCCGCCGCCGAAGCCATATCTGGCCAGAGCGCTGGTGGGTGCGCCTATAAATACCCTCCTGCTGTGTGCGTGGGAGGGGCCTGCTGTGCACGCAAGAAGCGGGACGGGATGGGGACTTCCTGCTGCGTGAAAGCACGCAGCAGGAAGGAGGAAGGCAGCGAAGACATTAAGAGAGAGCGCACGCGCAGGCAAAGGAGGATCCCCTTCCCGGGTGCGCGTGGCGTCGAGTTCGTGGGCAGGCAAGAAAGAAGCCTTGTGAGGACAAAAGGCTGCAGTAGGATCGTCCGCGCACGCATGTGCGCACACGCTCACATGCACAACAAGTGATTTTTTCAACTTGATTGTTCATATAGTAGCTCACATGATGAAAAAGTGTGGGCACCCCTGGTGTAGATCCAGTCTTTGTATGATTTAGTATTGTTTTCCTCGGGATTATTGAGATTACTATGAGATAGAAAATATCTAATACTACTAATTAAATGCAAGAGCTGTATTCACTGTTAATGCTAGCATGCATTTCAACAGCAAACCACAGATGTACTGAAAACCAGTGAAAAAAATTTCCATCTGCTGCTCCATCTACAAATAGCTTCCAGTTCAATAAACTGCAGAACATGTTGTGTGCATTGAATGCAGACTTGTAGCCTCTGCTTCTGGAGCCCCTTCTACACTGCCATATAATCCAGATTATCAAATCAGATAATCCAAATTATCTGATTTGAACTGGATTATATAAATCTACACCGTTCAGAACACATAATCTGGATTTTATATGGTAATCTAGAAGGAGGACTCAGATAAGCACTCCCTGTGTTGTATTGGGACCTGGGTTTTGTCAGTTGACTATATTGTAATAATTTTGACATGGATACATAAGGGCAACTTTTTTTCTGTCAGTCATTGTCCACTTAGCCCTTGGGAGGCATTCTCAGAAGAATATCTCTTCATGGCAGAAATATGTGTATGTATGTGTGCATTTCTGCATGGCAGGGGATTGGACTGAATGGCCATTGTTGTATCTTCCAGTTCTCATCGAAGGCTGGATCTACACTGTCATATAACCCAGATAATTACCCACATTATCTACTTTGAAGTAGGTTATATGAGTCTACACTGCCATATAATCCAGTTCAAAACAGATAATCTGGATTTTATATGGCAGTGTAGATGGGGGCCTTAGTTTCAATAAAATTCTCAATCCCTGTTTTTCTTGGCTGAGCTGTGGAGGCACAATGTGTGAAACCCTTGTGCTGACTGAACTGCTGACCTGAAGACCTGAAGGTCAGCGGTTCGAATCCATGAGATAGGGTGATCTCCTGTCTGTCAGCCCCAGCTTCCTATGCAGGGACATGAGAGAAGCCTCCCACAAGAATGGTAACACATCTGGATGTCCCCTGGGCAATGTCCTTGTAGACAGGCAATTTTCTCGCACCAGAAGCAACTTGCAGCATATTCTCAATTTGCTTCTGACATGATTTTTAAAAAACCTGACTGGGCAGTGAATGCTGTGGGTTTTAGTGTGAACATTTCACCTACTGAATCCTACCTCCCAAAAAAGTTTTGCATCTTGGATTGTTCATTTAAAACTTGGACTAAACCTCACAAACACGAGAGACACCGACTGTGGGTAATTCATTGCAGAATTATTATAGTGATACAGCAAAGAATGTCTCTGCGATTCAAAGGAAGCAAAACCTGAGATCCTACTTTCCGTTTATAAGCCCTTGGGCATGCCTAAAATAGCTCTTTTCTTCAGCGGCTACCCAGATCATCGCTATCATTAGTAGAGGTAGAATTAGTGTTAGCATTAGCCAGTGTCAGAAGAAGTATTCCAGGTCATTCCATTCCATTTTTTCTGGGCCAGAAAGTCTTAGTTTAGAGCTGAAGCCATTCTGAATTTTTATCTAACTTGTTTTTCTAATTCTTGACATAACTTCGGGGAAGCTGGTGCTTTAATTCATTGAATTTGCCGGAGCTAAAAATGTCAATTGTAAAAGAAAGTTCCCTTTTCAGTTTTAAACACTGGAGTATAGCTCTTTTTTTGGCAATACACAGTTAACTCCCATTAGCATTAATAACAGCGATGCTCACACACTGAGTGCAGAATCTATCTTTCTTTGTCTCTTTGTACTGTACTGCAAGGAAAAATTTGAAGAAATTGAGAAAGGCAGGAAGAGCAGTATATTAATTTGAAGCAGATGAAAGCGGTACATGACATTCCTAAATTTCATGGAAAACGTACCGCCAGTAACAAAGATGAGTAGAAAAATTTTTGAATAATTTCGAACAACATTAAAATCAGCCTCCCTTCCCTGATTTTCCTGTTTTCTTCTTCATTTCAAAGCATACATTAAACTCATTTTATGCTTATAATGTATATAATGATTCTGAACAACATGAGACGGATGCTCTGATTTCCCTCCACCCACCCTGTGCCTCCCTATTTCGGCGCATAAACCAGGGAGCCAATTTATGCAGCTTAATCCATTGCTAAAAAAGATGCATCAAAAATTGTCTTGTGATCATTACAAATAATAGCACAAAATGTTCCCGAAGAAGTGGTCTTTCTTATCATATTTTCATTAAAACATCTTTTCACCTGCTTTGCTTTTTCCCCATGTCTGTTTTGTAACCTGCATCGTAATCAGTCTTATTAACTGAGAACATAAATATGATTTATTATAGCCTGATAATGGAAGCAGCCAGGTCCAAGAGAAGGGATATATTGTCCTTTGATAAAATGGCTCTTTTCTCTCCAATAGAGCTCTATCACGAGAGCATGCAGAATGTAGTGAGTGATTATTTCCTAAGGGTGAGTGATGGCGAAACCCTACAGAAAATTCTTCTTGCTGGCCATGGCAGCCTCCGAGTGTCCCCAAATCTCACCGAGTTTGACAACCTGCAGACACTTTTGATGAACTGTATTCTTCAGTCAGAGACAGCCTGTCTGGGAGGAGAAAAGGGAACCTTTATCGTCTGATCTGCTGTTATTGTCTTGATCTTTTTATAAGCAATCTCTAATGCACATGAATATAATATCCTTTCACGCAAGTGCCAAGCATAATAGAAACATAGTTAAAGGACTCCTTTCGTCCTGTTATGTAAATGTCCTAATGCTGTAATTAGAAAAGATGGTTTGTGAATGATAGGAGCAGAAAGGGTAATCAAAATGTTATAACATTATCTTTTTTTTTACTCCCAAATCCATGCATTTACTGCAGAGACTGAAATCCATTCGGATACTGAAGCCTTTACTTAAAATGAAAACAGCTTTCGATAGGATGTTGGTGTTATATTTTCATAAAGCGAGCAAATGGCAGCTGGTCTTGAGCCAGAAATGATTACTTCACTGATAGCACTTGGAAGAAAATGAGTGTCCCACTCCAAAAAAATTGGAAAAAAATAATAAAAATCCCTCTATGACTGCTAACAACAGGAACAAAGGGCTATTAATAAAGCACAGCACTTGGACAAATGGTTCCTCAAACCCAAATAAAGTTCTCCAATAAATCTCTCTTTTATCTACTCCCAAAAGAACAAACATAACAAAGCCCTTTTCAATTAAAAGATGCATCCACAAACCTAACACTCCCATTTCTCAGCTGGCTTATTTGTCTGACAACAATAAAAGATACAGTGCCCAAACAGTTTCCATCTTGTCCGGTCAAACAAGGTATTTAATGTTTCACTCAGCCCTTCCCAAACATCTGAGATGGGGACGTCCCAAAGTTAATCACACTCTTCCTTTCCAAACACCATTTAGCTCCAAGGGGAAAACCACATTGCCAGAGTCCAAAGGTTAACCATTCATTTCACACTTCTGGGGGGCATCACTAATGCATCCTTGGTCACAGAACAAGGGGAAAAACAAGAGCCACCATCAAACTCTTGACAGAAAAGAGGGGCGGGACGTCCATCAGCTGTTTTTTACAGTTTCATTTGCCTGCAAAGAGTGCAGCTAAACCCAATAATAATTATTATTTATATTATTTATTTATTTATACCTCACCACCATCTCCAAAAGGGGATCACAAAGCACTAAAAGGTGCAAACACACAAAATACAAAAAGTTCAATAATAGTAATACAAATAGTAATAACAACCAACATAGGCATCGTAAAAAAAAACCCTGGTTGAGATCAGTAAAATGCAACAATACCTGTAGATACAAAACAACTGCAATCAATATCAATATGTGGAAGTCCGGGCAGCTCTTCGTCATAGAAGGATGGAGCGACAGCACCCCCTGTGGCACGACACAAAAAACTCCTTTTGTTCTGTCTGTGTTCTGTGTATGTCTATACAAACGACATTGAATGTTTGCTGTATATGTGTACTTGTGATCCGCCCTGAGTCCCCTTCGGGGTGAGAAGGGTGGAATATAAATAAAGTGTTATTATTATTATTATTGCTTGATGCTTACCATTTCAGATAAAGCTATTTTCAAGACTGCCTCTCCTTCTATGAAGCAGCACAGGCACTAAGATTTACAGGGGAGGCCCTCCCCTCAGTTCCACCTCTGTCTCAAATGTGGTTGGTGGGGACAACAGAGAGGGCCTTCTCGGTGGTCCATCCCCCCTGATGTTGGAATGACCTCCCGAGGGAGATTAAGCTATCTCCCACTCTCCAAACCATCCATATACAATTGAAGACATGGCTATTTTGACAAGCCTTTGGCCATGTTTGGAATCCCTTGATGAACATATTTGAGGACCTAGAGACTATTTCACCATGCACTTTATGAGACTGATATTGTTTTATTTCTGCAGCTCTTGTTGCATTTTATTCATCTTAAACGGGGGGTTGATGTTTATATTGGTGGTTATTTCTTTTGTGTTATTGTCTTTGCACTTTTCATTTTTTGCATGTTTGCACCTTTTAGCATGATGCCAAGTTTTTAAAACGTTGCTTGTGCTTTAAATACATGTTAACTGTCCCCTCAACTTGCTTCTGACATAAATAAATAAACAAACAGTGCTTTGTGAGCTGCCTGAGTCCCTCTGGGAGATGATGGCGGGGTATAAAAAGTATTATTATTATTATTATTATGCAGCATTCATTACATCAAGAGGGACTAATGTGGCCCTCCAGAAAAGCCAGTGTCAAGGGCTTATTGGAGCCGGTTCAAATTTATCTGGATGGCTACGGTTGCTGATCCTTGGTTCATATGAGCCAACCTTTTCATGTGGTTTATTATAATACACATTTCAATTCATTTGCAACATGTGGTCCTCCTAAAACTGCTCAGATTATTTGCTTTCACAAGTGGTCTATGCCAAATGGGGTCCCCTTGGCTCAACATTGGGGTCATGAAAAATTTGACAACAGTAAAAGGTTTCTCAACACCACCCATTTACACAAATCTGTTAGCAACAATGTGCAGTGTTTGGTCACTGCAAAAAATACTTCAGCTGTACTTCATAAAAAGGATAATCAGCCTGTTTAACAAGCCTTGCAAATGATGATCTGTTATCAGTAAATGTTTGCTTTTTATATACCTATACACTTTGGAATACTTAAAACGTTCTCAAGTGGAAAGGGGTTGTGAGTGGAAAAAGTTTCAGAAGACAGGCAATACTTAAATGCTGTTGTCCAACACACACTTAGGTGTGCTCAAGCCAATGGAAATCAATGGGTTTTTCAAGTGAATTCCATTAGCTTCCAACTATGACACATAATTTACTGCAGGTTCATGAATGTATACATCAGAGACCAGAGCAGATAAGCCAATGGAAACAAGAAAAGTGAGCTATGTCACCCCTGTAACAAAGCTCAAAATAGCATTAGACTGTCCATCCTTGTTGGCATCAGTCCCTACCATAATTGAACTAGTTCAATATCTGTAAAGTGGATATTGCATTCACTCTAGAGGCAAAACTGAAAATGACTTGTAATCAAGCAAGCAAACCAAGACTTGAGTATTAATATAAAATAGTTATTATTCAAGGTTAGTCGTGACAAAAGCCTATCTGTAGCATGTAAGGAACAAAGCTATATAGTCTTCATTCCTAAATATATTGTGCATAATGACTCCCATCAGAATGAATTTTACAATGGTTTCATATCATTTTGAAATGGGATGCTTATCTAGCAGAATAACATTTTAGCGATATTGTCATCCCTGGTCACTGTTATGAGGTTTCCATAAAACTGGTAAGGATCAATGCATTTGAAGGGGGGGGGGACTGCTGATTTGTTCTAAACTGTCATGTTTGTGTTTTTGGGTGGGAACCCTGGGCAATTTATTGCTCTTCCAAAATCAAGCTACATCACACCAGACATCTTGCATACATAATTAATCCAGAAGCCGTAAAATATCACAGATCAAGAAACATATCAATCCAAGTGCAAAAATCTCCTCTTCAAAATATCATTTCACATTAAGCTCTTAAACTGTACTAAAGACAGAGTAATCAACACATGAGACAGAACTCAAAAACTGCCAGAGTAAAGAAAGTTCAGCCTGGAGTTCAAAGAAGAAGAGATTTCAAAAGTTGGAGAGGGACAAGTTTTGGCTTGTATGTCAGAACTGGGATTTTTTTCCCCTCAGGGTCTCATTGCAGTTCATTTTCTTTTCCTGAAATAACTGAGGCCTACAGCTTTAATTTTGCAATCAGATCCACATAAGTTGACAACTTCTTTCCTTTTTATGTAGAGTACTCCAGGCTTATATCGCACATAAGCCTGTCATTTAGTCACCAGATGTACAGAATCTCCTCTCTGTTTGCACCAGCTAGCAGAAAATTTGAGGCATGCTTCTCTAAAACAGGCATTTGTTGGAAAGAGATGTTTTAAACTTCAGCTGCCTACTATTGCCACTTTCTGGCTACAGTTAAAAGCTGCTAGAAGTAGGTCCCATTAGACAAAATGAGGCAGCTACTTTATAAAAGCAAATTACAGACTTTGTGAAAAGGCACCAATTCTTATATAGGCATACTTCCCTAACAGAAGTCAGTTGTAGTGGTTTGAGTGTTTTACTAGGAACGTCATCACAATGAGGTCCCTAACACGCCTGTGGGGGAATTTGGTGAGCAGCATGGTAAATCTGTGGGATATCAGGAGAAACCATTGTTAAGCACCCCACCTTGCCCGAATCACCACCATCCCTATTACACTGGGGAAAGAGTTGCCACTCGGCTTCCCCCTATGCTGGTCCCATTGTAGGCTATAAGAAGACGGGTAGCCACCATGTTCTCATGGCTCTGTCCAAGGATGGAGCCTGCCAGAAGTAGCCCTGCATCATGTGACGGGCCCCCATGGACTCTGTCCTGGAAGTGTCCTAGGATGGAATCAGAAGTCCATGTGATGAGGTCATAAGACTCTGGAGACCAGGACTTGAATCCCTACTCAACCATGGACACCCCCTGGGTGACCTTGGACAAGTTATGACTTGAAGACACAAAACAGCATACCTAAAACTTTAAGACGTAAATAGAGGTATTTGGGCCCATGCCAATTTAGAGTTTTGGCCAGCTGTAGTCTCCAAAAGTAACTATTCCAAGCTCTCTTTTCCTGATTTCAAGAATATATCTACAGATTTTTGTTTATTCTCTCTGAAGTAAGCAAGTGGTAGAGCAGTAGGAAATATGGTCAGCAGAAAATGGCAACCCAAGTGACCCAAAGCAAGGGCTATTATCCATTAATTGCTTTAGAAATACTGGAATTGCAGCAGGCTTTTTAATTGCTATTTGAGGATTTTAGAAAGCGGTGGGGGTTGAGGATTGTCTTACGAAAGAAAGGAAGAAAGGAAGAAGAGTGGGTCTGCCATCAGTCTTCGATGTCAGTATGGCCTATCATATAAATTACTCAGACATTTTTACATATACATTATTTACTCAATATCACGTAATGGGTTCAATGCTCCATTTACAGTCTATTATGGATGTTCATAATTGCAGACTTTTCAGATGGGTTATTTCTTTTTAGGTAATAGCCTATAATGGCTCTTTCAAAAGTCTTGGGCTTTTATCACATGAAATACTAAGAAGAAAATGTTTGGTTCACTTTTTGTTGACTAACGGAAGGTAACAGTACTCTAGAGCAATCATTATTTTGATGTCCAAGGCTGTACTGACACAAAATAATTTGTCCTCACATTGATTTGAGTCTTGTTTGAACACGCAGCGTTCCTTCATTTTTTAAGTGAAAGCACTTCTTTTCGATGCCTAAGGAGTTTAATGCAATTTCAAAATTTAAAAAACACTTTTATTCTGCAGTTTCAAGAGAAAAAAACCCAGCTTTTTAAACAACAGTTTTGTGCCCCAAATCAGGATTTGGGCGGAATTGAAGTGTGGTATGTCTGGAAGTTAGGACAGTCAAAACAGCTGCCATTAGGTTAGCATACCTACAAGATTTGAGATATTCATGAGATGCACTGTTGTGTGCTCAACCCCTGAGGTGAGGTTTATTTATTTATTTATTGTTCATTTTTATATTCCACTCCTCCCTGCAGGCTCAGGGCGGTTTACATAAAAAAACAGATTAAAATACAGATAAAACACTTTGTTATATAAAACACAAGGACATGGTTAGAGTTGTCTGGGGGAACTTAGATTGAAGGCCTGCTTAAAAAGAGTCGTCTTGCAGGCCCTCCGGAAGGGGGTTAACTCCGTGGTAGCCCGAACGTTGTCTGATAACGCGTTCCATAGCGTCGATGCCACAACGGAGAAGGCTCGTTGTATTGTCACTGAGAGGCGACAGGAACGAACTGATGGAATCATCAGAAGGTTTTGTTCTTCTGAGCGCAGAGATCTCGGGGGAATGTATGGGGTGAGGCGGCCCCTCCGGTACACTGGTCCTAGACCATACAAGGCATTGAAGGTCAAAACCAGCATCTTGAAAACAATCCGGTACTCTATTGGCAGCCAGTGCAATTGCTGTAGGATTGGTGTGATGTGCTCTCTAGCAGGTGCTCCCACCAGCAATCGAGCAGCAGCATTTTGTACCAGCTTGAGTTTCTGGGTTGTCGACAAGGGAAGGCCAATGTAGAGGGTGTTACAGTAGTCTAACCTCGAGATGACCATCGCCTTGATAATCATAGCTAGGTCATTCCTGGATAGGTAAGGAGCCAGTCGCCTAGCCTGTCAAAGATGGAAAAATGCTGTCCTGCTAACCATAGAGATCTGAGTCTCCATCGATAGCAGTGGGTCTAATTGAACCCCCAGGCTTTTTACCAAAGACGATGGGCTTAACCGCTCGCCATCCAGGGTAGGCAATCGGCACTCACCCATACCAGGACGACCCAGCCATAGGATCTCTGTCTTTGATGGATTCACCTTCAACCAGCTGGTGCGCAGCCATCCAGTCACGGCTTCAAGGCATTGATGGAAACATTCGGGTACGGTGTCCGGCCTGCCATCCATTCTCAACACCAGCTGTGTGTCATCAGCATACGGATGGCACTCCAGACCAAAATCGCGAACCAGTTGGGCGAGGGGACGCATGTAGATGTTAAACAATAAAGGGGAAAGGATAGCTCCCTGGGGGACCCTGCAACTTAATGGGAGTCTCCCAGCGGCCATTCCTCCCCTCTCCACTCATTGTTGGTAGGTACACAAGGGCTTTCTTTGTAACAGTGTTTGGTTGTGAAGCTCTCTACCCAAGGAACATAGGCCATCCAATGGGTAGCTAAAATATGACATTTAGTGTTTGAAATTGCTGTTTTGGGTTTTTTTTTCAAAACCAGATTCTAGGGTTGTTTTTACACCAATTTTAGGCATTTTAAATGTGTTTTATATTTGCTTTGTTTTACTTAGTTTTTAGTTGTTCATCAGCTCACTAGGCTTTGTGGGTTGGGAGGCAATACAGAGATACTACAAATACATAAATAAATGCAAACACTGTACAATGAAAATTGAAGCTTCTTCTGCATCCCACCAATGGTATGCATACCATCGGTTAAGAGCCACTGATTCAACACACATAAGAAGCTCTGTATAAAACAGATAATTATAGCTTTCAGTCTCTGTGACAAATGTAACAAAGCGTCACAAGAGTTCAAAGATCAAATGGCAGTGTTCAAATTATGGTGGAAAATGAAATCCATATGTCTCAGCTCAGTTCTTCCTAATTATGTTAGTTAAATCACACAGACACCCTGTAGCCGAAAACAGCAACTAAGGGGGCAGGCACTAAAGCTAAAGAGGCCATGCTATCATGCTTTCCTCGTCCTAGTAACTGGAGGAGAGTAGAATTACACCACTGAGCAACATCACCATGGCATTGGGCCTCCTGGCCACCCACCCCTATACAATCACGCAGGTTAAAAATATCTCTATTCCAGAACTAAATAGTGAAGAATAACCTCTCTCCATCAAAACATGAGAACTTTATTTTTCCAGAAATCTTGACATCCTCACCAAACTCAGGTAAGTTTACATGGAAGACAGAATTTGGAATAAAAAATAAAAGGCTGATTTCAGTGACTGAAAAGTTTGTTAGAGCAAACAACATACCTTATATTCAAGACGACTTTTGAACCCCAAAAAATAATTTCCAAAATGGGGAGTTGTCTTATATGCCGGATATCGCAGGGTCCCTTTGGGCTCTGCTTCGGCTGCGGTGGAAGCCAAAACCTGCTCCAGCCGGTGGGCAGCTTCCTGCCTCCCTCGCCATCCTGAGCCGTGCAGCCTGAGAAGGAGGACCGAGGGAGGAGGAGGAGGGAAGGGTGAGGAGGAGGAGCGTGAGGCCGCGTTACCTTAAAGAATGGCTGGGGGATGGTGGCCTGCTGGTAGCCGCTGCTGGGAGTGCCGAAGCCGGAGGAGGGGGCGGAGCCAGGCCGCACCATGCCCTGCCCCCTCCCTGGCTTCAGTTCTCCCACAGCTTCTCCAGCCTTGAGAGGGCAGTGCCAAGCCAGCGGTGGCAGAGCCAGCACAATGCTGGCTTGGCACTACCCCCCTCAAGGCTGGAGAAGCTCTGAGAGAGCTGAAGCCAGAGGGCAGGGGCAGAGCCAGGTTGCGCCATGCCCCCCCTCCCCCCGGCTTCAGCTCTCCCAGAGCTTCTTCCAACAGGCCACCATCCCCAGCTGTTCTTTAAGGTAAGGCGGCCTCATGCTCCTTCTTTTCGCCCCCTCCCTCCTCCTCCCTTGCTCCTCCTCTTCAGGCTTGCTCGGGGATGACAAGGGAGGCGGGGTGGGGCGGATGCAGCTAAAGGGGACATTTTATTTGGTGTGCTTTGGAAGAGGAGTGATCTTATACAGGGAGTATATCCCAAAATATGTATTTTAGTTGTAAAAGTGGGGGGGGGTGTCACCTTATATGCCCAGTCGTCTTATACACCAGAATATACAGTATTTGGGATAAAGAGAGAAATGTGCTTTGAAACTTTTGGGGCCCTCCACACAGCCCTATATCCCAAAATATCAAGGCATAAAATCCCACTTTATCTAAGTGTGGACTCTTAAGCATAAAACATGTTAAAATTAAACTTGTACTACATGGGCACCTGAGTAGTCCACTGTTCTTTGCCCTCTTTCCCCTCACTCCCCCCCCCCCCACTTCCCTTGTTTTATTGTTGTTTATTTTGTACTGTGTTTCCTTAATGCTGTGAGTCACCCCGAGCCTCGGGATGGGGCGACCAATAAATCTAAATAAATAAATCTATTTATTCCATACCAAAAGCACTAGTCATGCCCCGCACCATGTCTAAGAACCCAGAGCTGATGCAGTTTATCCAATGCAATTTTCTGAAACGGCACCCCAAATTACCCCAGGAACAGGGTGAAAAATCAAGACAAAAAGAAAAGGAATTTTTTTTGGTTGAACTATAATCACATTCAAAAAAGTCAAAACTACAAATGTGGAGGGACAGGTGTAGTACTACCGTATACCTGTAAAAATGGGGGGGGGGGGAGTCAGCCTTAAGAAGAAGAATGGGAATTAAATATTGCAAAGTTGGTCCCAGGAATATTTCAGAATTACAGAAACTTCTTTTTATATAATACAGAAACAACTGAAGAACTACTGTAACAAATACCATAATGTCCCAACACATTTACCCCATCTGGAGGAGCTCTTTAGATGATGAAGTAACTGAAGAAAAGAGGAAACACACCAGAACCCTCTTCAAGATTGGTTTAAAGAAGCTTGATCTCTTGTGGTTATAGCTCCTTGGAATTTGCAGTGGTTTGCCAATTGTGGTCCACACCCAGGCATGCAGCCAGGGGGGGGGGGCAGCTTAGGGGGCTTCAGCCCCCCCCCCCCTCTCTGAAATTCTCAGGGTGGACCGCGAGAAAGCCTTACTGGTACATTATTTAAACTGTTATGTTTATTCATATCATGATCTGATCACCATGCTCATTATATCCCACATTCATGGGGTTATTGGGATAACAATACAAAAGGTTTGCTAGGGTAGTCCCTCTCTTACTCAGACTCAGCCCCTCCCAAATCAAACTCAGCCCTCCCCGAATCAAAATCCTGGCTACAACCCTGTCCACACCCATTCTGTTTCAGGGTTTTTTTCAAATAATTTCTTGGATCTGTACTTGAACCCTTCCAAAAGTTTTGAAATGAGATTATAGTTTGTTGAGGTGGTCTTATGGCTTGAAGCAAAAACATTATCCTCTCCCTTTTTAACTTGTTAAATTGCAGTGTTGCAGTGCAAAAATGACCATTCACAGATGTATTGATGGACTATAGCACTCTGACTCTCTTTCTAAAAAGACATAAAGAAGAGAGATGGATCTGGAGTTGTTGTAGGTTTTTCGAGCTATATGGCCATGTTCTAGAAGCATTCTCTTCTAACGTTTCACCTGCATCTATGGCAAGCATCCTCAGAGGTTGTGAGGTCACCCCACAACCTCTGAGGATGCTTTCCATAGATGCAGGTGAAACGTCAGGAGAGGATGCTTCTAGAACATGGCCATATAGCCTGAAAAACCGACAACAACCCAGTGATCCCAACTATTAAAGACTTTGACAATATAGAGAAGGATTTTCTTATTCTGACATGTCTTGAAATTACAAAAAGAAACCTACTAGTACAACAGAAATGTTCCTTGATATTTAAATGGGTCTTGAGCACACTCTTTGTGTTTGTGCACCTTTATGTTACGTATCACCTTATGGTAACACAATTTAAGAAGGAGCATTTAGAGGTGGTTTTGCCAGTATATTCTGAAATCTAGTCTACAGCACTTGGATGGTGATCTCCCATCCAACTGCTAACCAGAATCAAGATCAAACGGGATCTGAGAACTACAGCAACACAAATACCTCAACTTCCCAACACATCCACCATATCTGGACAAATCCTCTATCACTGTTGCCCTCCAGAGCCACATTGTGCTTGTACATGAATGATTGTTCACATCTTCATTTTCAAGAACCTACAGGATTATCTGAGAAATTCATGATGGATAAAATGGCAGAAAAGAAACCGTTATAACACAGTTGTGTGTTATAAAACCAAGGCCAAACTAGGCATGATATTATACTTGTCTGCTTGCTTATTTTCGTTTTAATAAACAGCAGACAGCTTAGGACAAAGGAATAATGGGGAAAGTATTCAAACTTTTTTCAGTGTGTTATGGCCTGATTCAGTTTTGCAATCTTTCGCTACTCTTATTTCTCCCAGAAAGGAAGATACTTTTATTCCTGAAGCAAAATAGCTGCTAGATGGAATGTTGTGTGATTTCCTGGCTGCATGGCAATGTTCTAGCAGCATTTTCTCCTGATGTTTCACCTGCATCTGTGGCTGACTTTTCAGAGGATATGATGGTAGTCAAGCAAGTGGAGTATATATACATGTGGAATGTCCAGGGTGGGAAGAAAGAACCATTGTCTGTTATTCTTTCATCCGTGATACTGTTTTTAATTTGTGTATTGTAATTAATGTTACTTGATGTTGTTTTTTTTATTGTGTGGGTTTTAATCTGTATTTCGTGCTTAACCCTTGTAAACCGCCTTGAGTCCCTTCAGAGAGATGGTGGTAGGGTATAAGAATAAAGTTATTATTATTATTATTACTAATTGTGCATTTATTTATTTATTTATTTACTATATTTGTATACCGCCCCTCTCAGCCTTCCAGTGACTCGAGGAGGTTTACAAGGCAAAATTCAATGCCATCACAAAAAAGTACAACATTAATAAAATCATAACAACAGCAATAAAACATCAGTCAATAAATACTCTATTAACAAGCTTGCAAGTAGCCAGGCTTTATTCTCTTTGAACTGTTTGTTGCCTGGATGTATCCCTTGTCTGGGTAGATGCTAGATGCTATCTGTGGCAAGAGCAAAGGGCTGAAGGAATCCTCATTTGACTGTAATGATGTGGTGCTGGTTCAAACTCTTCCTACACTTGCTATAGCGAGGAAGTAGAATGGTCTGAAAGAGTAAATTACAAAATCAAATCATGGCTTCTTTGGGCATTAGGCTACTATCCTTTCACCAACAGCGAGTAAGGATTTCACCACATGGGCACATTTACCCACCATATGACATTTTCACCACAGTTTGGGGTTGGAGCCCGGCAGATCCTATCAAACAATGTAGAGCTACTTCCGGCAGGGCTCCGTCCCTGAACTGTGGTGAGAGTGTTGTACAATGGAGCAATGTGAACATGAGAGGCTTCCGGTGTTCTTGTTGCCAGCAATGGCACAAGTGCGGGGAAAAGCTGGGCAGTAAGGCTTTCCTTTGTGGGATGGGAAAGGCTGTGCTGCAGGGCAATTGATTCCCTCGTCTGCCAGATTTGCCACACTACCTGGCAAATTCTCCCACTGTCATCCACGTTAGGTGACTTCATGTGATGACATCCTATGTCATGACTTGTCAAACAAAAAGAGGTTATACTTATATGTGTATAAAGTAATATGTTGCTTACCAATCTCGGCACATTTTTTTATTATTGTTCATATTACTATTATTTTTGCTTGTCAAAAGGATGTGCTGCTGCTAGATAAAATTGAGGTGCCTTCTGCCTTTAACTTTAAGCATTTTTCATGGAAACTTGCATGGCAGATCATTTGCATATTCAACACCAGTGACAATTTACTTCTCCCATCTGAGCAGGGCTTTCAACTGTGCCACTTGAACTAAATTAATAAACAGTAATTACAGAATGTTGTGCGAGCTAGCTGTTGATGTTGAGCAGATTCTAATCAACACCTTCTTTTAAGGGCCAATTAAAGCTGAATGTATGCAATATAAACATCTTCTTGTATTTAGACATGAACTGTAGAACAAGTTGGGGGAGATCTGGGTGAAAAAATGCAATTACAGCAAGTTGGAGATGGCTGAATGCAAAAAAGGATAATTTTGCCCTCATGCTCCATGAGTGAAGTAAGCCAAGTCTATCTCCTCCTGTACTTCATCAACTAACTTTTTGCCATTCATTACCGGGAGATGTGGTAGATATTCAATAATTTTGAAGCTGGATCAGAACTACTTTACATTATGGGGAGAATGGCTAAATTCAGATTAGCCATATTAATGTTCCAAATTAAATATGGTTTAATACATCCCAGGGAGTGATAAAAACCATAGTTCTAGGTAGTGCAGCTAAAGCTCTCAGACACTTGTCATTAATGTCATCAGGTTACAGTTCCCAGGAATATCTTAGGAGGCGGCATATATTTTTTGCATAGATGTAACACAGAAAGGAAAAAAGAAAGGTCCTGGAACATCTGCAAATCACCTCACTCCGCATGAGAAATAGTAGAACCATCCTCCTGTATGCTTAACATATAAAAACAGTATTGATGACCCTTAGTATTGAGTATGCCTATGAAAGCATTTAACATTAGTCCTATCTAGGGACTAAATGTTGACTGGAGTGAAGAAAAATGGTTGCAGATGTTGACCTAACCTTCAACATATTGTTGTGTTCTGACTCCATCCTTGACCTGCTCACATTGTCCTGGAGGATCATGGGAGGGGGGAGCTCTAAATTAAGGATGTTGTTATTGTAGGTTGTTGTTAATTTTATTTATACCCCCATCATTTTTTTTCAAAACTGGGGTTTACAATTTTAAAAAAATACAATATAGTTAAAACACTGAATTTGTTCGTGTTGTTGTGTGCCTTCAAGTCACTCCCAACCTATGATGACTCTAAGGTGAACCTATTACAGGGTCTTCTCAGCATGATTTGTTCAGAGGAAGTCCACCATTGAGTTCCTTTGAGGATGCAAGAGCTTGCCCAAGTTCACCAAGTGGCTTTCATGGCCTGGTCGGAATTCAAACCCTGATCTCCAGAATCATAGTCGAATTCATATCTTATCTGTCTTCCTACCTCCTTTGTTATTTAGCCTAATATAATCAGTTTGGTATTTTTACCATCAGGAAAATTCATTTCATAAATCTATTATATCACAACCCTATGGTTCCTTTCAAATAGGGGGCATTGCTTTTCATTTTCAGAAAACCCGCTAACTTAAAACACAAGGTAGGCTATTTGTACCACTTCTGACATTACCAAGTAAATATCACAACACTTTGAGTCTGTGTACATTCAATACTTCATGTACATTTAGGGTAATTAAACTGACAGTAATGGTTTATGGTGGTTAGATGACACAAAATATGCCATTCCTTTTAAAAACAAAAGTAAAAGTTTTCAATACCATCATGAACAAAATAATTTGATCAGTTCTACCTTCTGTCTTTTTAAACTTGTCCCATTAAACTACAGGACTGGAACTTATTTAGGCATATTGCCTTGCTGCTTTAATTCAAGTAGTCCTGACATAACCAAAAAAGGACTCTGGTAATTAGCTGGCTGAAAGACTTTTACAATAAGTTCCAGTATGTGGCATTTTTAGCACAACCTCTACATTGCTGATACCACTGCAATGCACCCTCTATTAAACAAGCTGTTTTACCCTGAATCATCTTCATCTAGTCAAGAGTTTTTGTAGTTGCTCTTATCTCAAGAAATACAAAAGTTCTCTCAGATTTTCAGACGGTCCTAGACAATCTGCTGCTTGAGGATAATATAGTCATATGTTTACACTAGCCACATGATCCCTTGTGCTCATGTGGTGGAAAGCAACGACCAGCTTTGCTAAGGAAATCAGGCCTATTGAGGAGACAATGTTTGTATTTGGATCATATACTGCTGAGAGCTTCAAGGTAGCATTCACTTCTCCACGACAGATCTTTCATCTAGAGCAAATAAAGCTGTTTCAGTACCAAACTCTGGCCTAAAACAAAGCTGAAAGGGATTCATCAGATAATTGCTTCCTCCAAGAGTAGTTATAGGTGCACCTACACTACCAAACATGCAATGTAGAGGCGTATTAGTGTAGGTGCATCCACACAATGCACACAGGCTAATGCAATTTAACCTGGGATAAGCACTTAATGTGACCACACTTCAGGTTTTAAAAAAAGGTCTGAATCTGCTCCAGGATTCATATTGTCCCTCATTTGGGAGCAGTGGGGACAGACAGCCATCCTAGATCCCAATATGGAATCCAGGATTGTGTCCCCAGAGCCACCACACACTCCCCAGGATCAGATTTTGGGAATTGGGGTGCTGGGAGCGGGGAGAGTGGAATCCTGCTCTATTCCCAGGCATGCCAAAACCAGTTTCAGCATGACTGGGCTGTAGGGCTGATGTCCTGCCTGCAAGGTGGCTCAGGGCACCCTTGTGTGGCATCAATTTGTATGCCGGTTCTAAGCAGCATGATGTGCCTTTGTAGAAGGGCCCTATGTCAGAAATAGTTTCTTCAGCTGCACAATCTCCTTATCTGAAGACTCAAAAGCCACAATTTTATTTTCCAAAAAATATCCCTCCTTCCAAGAAGTGTTTGTGCGCCTCTCTAGTTCCTCCACTATAGTATGCTTCCAGCCTAAGCATAACATAGGATGACACAGGATACGCAACAGCTTGCAAACATAAGTGTTTGAAGAAAACACTGACACATTTGTAAAAACCTTATATAGAGGTTTTTGTCTGTATGTATGTATCTTCAAGTCATCTGTCAACTTATAATGATCCCATAAATTTCAGATTTTGTTAGTTTCTTCCCCTGAAATATAACCTACAGAATCTGGTATTCCGTAGTGATCCCTAATCTAAGTATCCACCAGGGTTGTTTCTATTTAGCTTCTAAGATGGAATCTGATTCCTTTAAGATATTTGAACTATGTTAGAAAGGCTCTCCTCCATACCCTGATAGTGAATGGTGATGGCACTTGAAATGAAAAAGTCACCTATGAGGACACATCTACCTAGACTATGGAAGCCTCTCCCTGGGTCATGTTGCTTTCCCTACCATGGTCTTCTGCTGTATGATCAAAGCCTCTTTCTTTCAGCATACATTTGACGTAACTGATACTAGAATTGTTAAACAAAAACTGTACTTCCCTGGTCCCTTTTAAATTTGCTTTTTGCCATTGAAGTTGTCTCCTGCTCTTGGTTTTTGCATCACTTTGTTATTTTTGATCCACTATACATTAGTTTGGCCACACAATGAGAAGACAGGAAAGCTTAGAGAAGATAATGATGCTGGAGAAAATAGAAGAAAAAGGAAGAGGGGCCGACCAAGCGCAAGATGGATAGAAGAAGTGACTGGCTTGACCTTGAAGGAGCTGGGAGTGATAACGGCCGACAGGGAGCTCTGGCGTGGGCTGGTTCATGAGGTCACGATGAGTTGGAAGTGACTGAACGAATGAACAACAACAACATTAGTTTGAACACTAACGTACAACAACACTCAGATAAAGTGGAATTAAACCAAGAAAGGAACCAGCTAAATGGGAAGACAGTCAGTGGTGCATGTTAACAACAATTTATACATGTTTTTGAGCTTGGGGAATGGTCTTGGATACTGAGTAAATATGGCACGGAGAGTTCTGTTCTGTCCCTATTGACGATAAACTTCTACTACAGTGGAAGAAAAGTGACAGGGCCACCATTTCTAGTGTGTGGCACAATGGGAAGTTCTGCCTCTCTCCTGATCCTTGCTGCCTGAGATTTATTCCAATATCTATTCTGGAACCACTCCAGAACAGAATTCAAGATGAAACTGAAAACCTATCTCTTCCAGCAACTTAGCCAGTCAATATGAAAGTGTAAATTTTAGCCTACATTTTATTAGTATTTGCTATCCCACCACCACAATAAGAGACCAGAGAGCAGTGTGGATTAAAATCTAGGCAACTTTGATCTACCCCCCAACTAAGCTGGGTGAAACACCTGAGTCCCTGGATATAGTCAACTTTAATGTCTCCAGGACAACCACTCAGGAAAATGTATGAAGAATTCTGCCCCAAGTCCAAAGGATTTTACGGAGCCAGAACAATCCCCGTTTCAAGGCCATTTCCATTCACCTTCACCCCAGTCACATAAACTCAGATGAGGGTTTCCATTCCTGGCCCACACCACAAAGGGATGCCTTAGGTTACACCAAGTGTAAAGCTATGGCTGCTTTCTACTGAATGGCCTATTTATAGCCCCCAGCTCCCAATTCACCCTTGCAAAGTATAAAGTACCACCCCCACACCCCAAAAAAAACCTTAGGGGGACCTACCCAGCCCCAATAGGTAGCCAATATATTATACTGTTAATGGGCAGGAGGTCAGGTGAGCAAAAAGCTCAAGAGAGCTAGGAGGGGTGAACTGCTCACTAAGGCAGCTCTGCCACCTTGGAAATAGTTCCAACAGAACTATTTCCAACAGGGCTGGTCTCCCCTCGGTGAGGGTGGCAAAAGGTGTCCCTGCACAAGCTATGCCAGCTTGGGGATCAAATTGTGTTGGTCTTTGTTATGTGTGTTTTAATATATACATTTAATACTATAACATTTTATCTGTCTGTTTTTAACCATATTGTACCCAAATAACAAATACTACTTATTATTATTATTATTTTACTGACACAAAAACACAGTATGTCACAGCAAACAAGATATATATGCTGGATTTCTTATCACAAAATCACAAGCCGAACACTTCCCAAGCATCTAGAACTGTTGTTGTTGTTATTGGTTGTGGGGAGCAGTGTAAAAGACAGGTCATCTGAAAAAAAGTGTTATCTCCAGCACAATGACCCAGCCCATTATTTTTACATATTTCTGTGCCATCATCCTGCAGATTCAGAAAACATAAAAAATATGTCAAATAACTGTAGCAAATGCACGTGTAAACCTGGAATAAGTTTGAAGAGGAATAAGTGCTTCTTGACAGTATATTATTCCCAAATACAGCAGAAGTGATTCCACATATTTTACATGACTATGCTTTCTATACATACAGTATGTAAGGACATAATAATATTTGATTTGAAATACAAGGGTTTTTTATTTGTTTGTTTGTTTGTTTCATGTCAGGAACGACTTGAGAAACTGCAAGTCACTTCTGGTGTGAGAGAACTGGCCGTCTGCAAGGACGTTGCCCAGGGGACACCCAGATGTTTTGATATTTTGCCATCCTTGTAGGAGGCTTCTCTCATGTCCCTGCATCGGGAGCTGGAGCTCACAGAGGGAACTCATCCATGCTCTCCCTGGATTCGAACCTCTGACCTGTTTAACCCATTGCACCACTGGGGGCTCCAGGCCTAGAATTTAAATATAATAACTGACTCAGTATTTGCTTCACACACAAACACACATACTTCTAATTTTAATCTAATCTAATTTTAGGGGTCCTGACTAGCATTATTACTCAGATAGCTAAACTACTCAGTATTTCCATCCTAGTATGAGTATTACTGCTATTTCAAGTTGAAGTGCTTGTCAAAGAAAATTTTGTATTTGGAAGAAAGAAATATCTACCACAAAATGAGTCACATTTGTTCATTATTCCTGAAATATTAGTTTTGATAGTCAGTTTAGAGCAGGGGTGCTCATTACGGTGATCGGGAGCACCTAGGTGATCTTCGGCCCTCTTCCAGGTGATCTTTGGGCCTCACCAGCCGGATGGCGTGCTCCTGGCATGCACGCGCACGTGCGCTCCCGTCGCTGCCTTTGCGGGGCTTCTTTTGCCAAAATGAGGCTTTAGTGGGTGGGCCCTGGCGCTCGTCTTGCCATGCACGGTGTGGTGACATGACCGCCCATTGGTTGCTGCTGGGGGGGGGGGCGGGAGCAAGGCGAAGGCACGCGCATGGAAAGGATGCGAGGCTGTGGGAGGGATGGAGGGAATGTGTGTGTGTGTGAGAGAGAGAGAGAGAGAGACAAGGAGAGAAGAAAGAAATCTGGAGAACTTTTTTGGATCCTTTTGGCAGGCAGGCAGGCGGGAGCTGGAAGGAGAGAGGGAGAGAGAGAGAGAGAGAGAGGCGAAGGAGGCTGGGCAAAGTGGGGCAAAGCCAAGCAAGTCCCACCGCAAACCCTGCTGCTGCCCTCGGGACTCCCCTTCCAAGCCGAGACCTGGGCGAGCGAGCTGTGTGGGGCTGCTTTCTTTCCTTGGTTGTGGGTGAGGAGGGAGGGCTCCGCCGTGTTCCTGGGGCTGAACCCGAGGAGGAGGGGGCTGCGGGGATGGAGACTCCACTTGCTGCTCCTGCTTGTGCCCTCGCCGCCTTTCTCCACCTCACCCTCCCTCGCCCTCGAAGGAGAAAGGTAGCGAGGGCCCACGGGAGAGAGAGAGGGGGGGTAGCTCTTCAGAGCCGGCTAGGAAGAGCCACCCTCTCTCTCTCTCTCTCTCTCTCTCTCCCCCGTGGACATGGACTGCCACTAGTGGGAGGGGTCCTCCTTCCTGCCAGCCGTCCACTTGGGCGTCCTTTCTGAGTGACACCCTCGAAAGGAAGGAAGGAAGGGTGCCCCCCCCCCCCGCTGCATCTGTCACTTTGGGGAAGCACCTCTTCCACTCTTCCTTCTCCTGCCCAGGTAAGGAAGCCTCGAGGGAGGGGGGAGGCTGCCATGGGGAGGCTCCAGCCTCACGTGGGTCCCTCTCTCAGTTGAGTTTCCTGGCCCAGGCAGCAGCCAGGCAGCCCCTCTTCCCAGCCCTGTGTCTTCCGAGCTGCTGCCGAAGCCATATCTGGCCGGAGCGCTGGCAGGTGTGCCTATAAATATTCACCTGCTGCATGCGTGGGAGGGGCCTGCTGTGCACGCAAGAAGCAGGACGGGATGAGGACTTCCTGCTTCGCGAAAGCACGCAGCAGGAAGGAGGAAGGCAACGAAGACATTAAGAGAGAGAGCACGTGCAGGCAAGGAGGATCCCCTTCCCGGGTGCGCATGGCGGCGAGTTCGTGGGCAGGCAAGAAAGAAGCCCCACGCGGACGGAAGGCTGCAGTAGGAGCATGCGCGCGCGTGCGCGCGTCGCGCTCACATGCACAACAGGTGAGTTTTTCAACTTGATTGTTCATATAGTAGCTCGCATGATGAAAAAGTGTGGGCACCCCTGGTTTAGAGCATCCTGGTGCATTTTTCACCTTAAAGAGTTTTCAAACCTAATTTAAACATATTCAAAATATTAGGAACAACGATGGAATGGTTGACTCTTTTTTAGTCCAAAGCAGCATATTACATTTAACAAATTATGCTCCAAGCTGGGAAACACTGGCAATCTGGGTTTGACCAAGGAAGAGATTTTTCTAGGCCAGTAAGTAGAGCCCAGATTAAGGGTGCATCTACATTGTAGAGTTAGTGTAGTTTGAGACCCAACTGTCATGGCTCACCACTATGGAATTATGGGAGTTGTCATTTTACAAGGTATTTAGCCTTCTTTCCAAATGAGTGCTGATACCTCACCAAACTACAAATCCTAGGATTCCAAAGCATTAACACATAGCAGTCAAGGTGATGGTGATTACATGTTGAGTAAGATTCCCCCCCCCCAGATCTGCATATACTGTAAGTCCATAATGAGATATTATAACGAGATGGCACCCAAATCTAAACAAAAACATATATTTCAGATGTGCTTTATAAACATAGACTAAAGCTACATTTATACACTATTTAAAACAAAGTTTGTGTACATTGAACTATCAGAAAGCAAAGGTCTCGTTATCTAAGCCATCTATATGGGCAATTTTGGATTCTGCTGGATTTTGGAGTTCTGAATACGTGGTGCTAATTTTTTGGTCTTTCAAAATACTATAGCTCAAAAATAAAACTGATGTGCTGTATTAAAACACAATTTCCTTTTTTGCATTTCTCCCAGCTGGCTAAAAATACACAAAAATAGCCGGACCCCAAAACGAAATAAATAAATAAAGGCACACTATTTGTTGTTGTCCTTTAGTTTGGCCATCGTAAATGATACCTCTGAACTTGATGGTTGGAAATAAATCCCAATACAAATCAGTGGGTTACACTTGTGAGCAAACAAGGTGGCGACTTGTAAATCTCTGCCTACTTTATGCTCTGGGAAGTCCTACTTTATGCTCTGGGAAGTTCTCAGAGGATGGTTGGGAAGGGAGAGTGGCTGCTGTTTACTATTATAGTGTTCCCTCACTTATCGTGGGGGTTATGTTCCACGAAGTAGGGATGCTCTATTTATTTCAATATTTATACATTATTTTAGCAGGTATACACTATTTTAAGTCTTTAAACACTTAAAGTGGTGATTTCAACATGACGCTGAGACTGTAATTGTATGTTTTAATGGCTAATTGTTGTGTTATATGGTCATTGTTTGGTTTATTACTCATGTTTTTGATTGAAGGGCAGAGACTGCCTTGTGTAAACTGCCCCAAGTCACCTTCGGGCTGAGAGGGGCAGTATAGAAATATGACAAATACATAAATAAATAAATAAAAATAAAGTGAAGGAAAGGAAAGGAAGGAAAGGCCCTTCAAGGCTGGAGAAAGGGAAGAAGGACTAAGGTGAGAAAGCACCTCGGATAGCAGCGGCGGCAAAAACCTACAAAACATGATATTTAATTTTTTAAAAAAATCTGCAAAACAGCGAATCCGTTAAATGTGAACCACGAAGTAGCGAGGGAACACTGTACTGGAAAAATGTCAATTGCATTCAACAGAAATTAATATCCAGATTAACCCTAAGGAAGTGCCAAGACACAACATACAGCTCGTATCTATTCAAATAGATGCTTCATGAGTAATTGAGCTGTTGTTTGCTAATAGATTTTCTGTTTTATTATTAATTTTTTTAAAGCAAAAAAAGCTGTCAAGAAATCCATTTCAGTTTGATCTTCCTGTAATTGTGATACGATTTGCAAAACAATTATGTTTTACAAACAAAACCAAAGCTAATAAAATTATTTACTTATCTTTTATTGCCATCTACTTTTACAGCAGTCTAGTAAAAAGTGTTCAGGCTGTGAATCACATTCATTTCAAATCATTTAAGTTTTTGTTTAAAATGCTGTACAGAACTACATGGACAGTGACTTTTAAGAAAAATCACTATATTAACATGCTAAAGTCTTCCCTAAAAGATGATGCTCTGTGATCTAAAGCATCACCTTGTTACTACTCGGTTATAGATGGCTTCAACATGTTTTCATATTCATTCTTATTAAAAGTAACTTTTCAAACTTTACAGTGTAGATGACTGTGCCCTTAAAAAGCCTTCAAGGGTGATTATTTTAGTCTCAAATTGCTTATCAGTTTACCCAATTCCATTGTCTTTATTATACATATAAGCAACCTGAAGGTTGGTGGTTTTAATTCACGAGACAGGGTGAGCTCTCGTCTGTCAGCTCTGGCTTCCCATGCGAGGACATGAGAGAAGCCCCCCACAGGATGGTAACACATCCGGGTGTCCCCTGGGCAGTGTATCTGCAGACGGCCAATTCTCTCACACCAGAAGCGACTTGCAGTTTCTCAAGTCGCTACTGTCATGATAAATACATGAATTATGCATGTATTTTCCTGATGGGTTCTAAGAATGGGCTTGCCAATTTTGAAGATATACCCCCAAAGAGTTTAAAGTTGATCTAAATGAATAGGCAGAGCTCTAAAGTTCCCACAACAGCACTTCATATGCTCCTAATATTCATAATGGATGAGGACACTTTTTCTTCTATTTCAGACATTCAATTCCCTTATATAAGCCAAAACAGCCTAATCCAGGTTATTGGAAGGCTTGGGGCTCCCTGGTTCAATAGGGACATGTTTCCAATTCAATGAAGACTAGACTATACTACAGCAAATATCTCTAAGCACTTGACACAGGGGGGCCATTATCGGTCAAATTTAGACCGAGCCTCTTAGTTCCCTCCCCACTTTCCACATCACATGGAGAACTTCCAAAGACAAGAAAGGCTCTTTTCTTTGGACTACTTCCACATTGCTTAAACAATCTCCTCTCCCCAATAGTACTACTCTGATCTATGGCTCCTTTGAAAGACATTTATTTGGCTTAGGAATCCAAACATTCTGGCTCAACATTGCGTGTGCATGGGCGACACCCGTCCCGCCAGCAGCACCAAAAATGACTCAAACACAGAAGTAGGAAGAAAATGGCCACAAGCATGGGTTGGCTGCCATGCATTGGTTCTGGATCACAATCAGTCAGCCCGCTGCTGATCAGTATCACAATACACACCAGGGTGCTGCCAGCATTATACTTATTGTAACACATTACAAGTTCAACTCACTGGCACTGAATCTGGGCTCCTGAACTTCTGTGCCCTGGCAAAACACTGGGCTGTGTCAGCAGCCTAAGAGGGCTACATTAACCCAGGCCTATCATTATTTCATACTTCCATTTTTCTGCACCACACAATAGTGACAACGGGATGCAATGAATCAGATAATAGAAGGGGGTGACCTTGTGAACTGTCCCAACATTGGAGTGTGAAGCAGGAATGAGTCCTAAGTCCTGCCAAAGTCAATATGTAGCATCCAACCAGACATTACTCACAGGCTTCTCAACCAAAAGAGCTAGAAACTGTTCAGCCAGAAGGAAAATGGACCTGAGAATTTCCAGATGTCATTACTTGGACATGAGTTTCCTGCAATCCCAGTTTGGACCATCAAGACTCCTGATCACCCTTTTTTAAAAAAAAATCTTGAAATTGCTCTTTTGACTTTCCTGGGAAGAAATGTTCTGGCACCAGAACTTTATACAGCTGAAGGGTTTTTTTGGCTGGTTCCAAAAGCCCTTAAGACCTCACTAGTGTATTTACAAGGGTACACTTTGTATCTTGAGGAATCTGACAACACAGCATGCTCCACGTGCTTTTAAGTGCACAGTGCCACACTGGTTTTATTTCCTTTCTTTCTACAACTACGACTGGACTAAGGCATTTTACTGCCTGATGAGAAGAACAAGACATGAGGATTTTGTGTTTCTAATGCCAGTGGATGTGGGTGACCAATTCTAGTGCATTGATGATGGGCAGCCATACATAGTGGATGGGTTATCCATTGTATGGCAGGCTGGTGATTGTACAGATAGGCTTGTCCCCATGTAAGCCGCCCCAATTCCCCTCGGGGGAGATGGAGGCAGGGTGCAAAAATAAAGTAGTAATAGTAGTAGTAGTTGCTGTTGTTGTTTGAAACACAACAAGATGAGTCCACAGCAGACAAGATCACTCTGCTGGCTGTTGTATTGGATCACACATCGGACACTTCCCAAGTGGCTAGGACTGTGTGATGAATTGGTGAATAATGCGTGCAGATCCAAATAGGGTGGCCTTTTGCAGCTGACAGATGGTAATTTTGTCAGTGTCAGTTGTGTTTAAGTGCAGACCAAGGTCTTTAGGCATTATGCTGATCACCACTGGGACCGCCATTACTGGCTTGTGCCATAGTCTTTGCAGTTCGATCTTTAAATCCTCATACCCTGTCAGCTTTTCCAGTTGTTTCTCTTCAATCCTGTTGTCACCTGGGATAACAAATTCGACGATCCATACTTGGTTTTTTAACACGATCATGAGATCAGGAGTATTATGGTCCAAAACTCAGTTTGAATTTGGAAGTCCCAGAAGAGTTTGACGTAACGTTTTCAGGCTTGTGATCCCACCAGTTCTTTGTCACAGGCAGATGATATTTGTGGCACAAGTTCCAATGAATCATCTGAGCAACAGTATTATGCCTCTGCTTGTAGTCTGTCTGTGCGATCTTCTTGAAGCAACCGAGGATGTGATCTATCATTTCATATGCTTCCTTGCAGAGTCTACACTTGGGAATCTCTCATCGACTTTTCAATTCTGGCTTCAATGGCATTGGTTCTAATGGCTTGTTCTTGGGCTGCAAGAATCAGGCCCTCAGTCCCCTTTTTCAAAGTTCCATTTGTGAGCCACATCTATGTTTTTTCTTTGTCAATTTTGTTTATTATTATTATTATTATTATTATTATTGGTGGAATGAATTTCTGGGCAAAGAGAAGAGTCAATATACAGTTCATGCAAAGCCAAAATTTAGCTAAGTTTCTGTTTCTTCTTTTGGACAGCAGCTCTCAGTATCTTCCAGCCAGCATGGATAGTGACAATGCTGGCTGAATAATTCTGGAATTAATTATCTAAACCAGTGTTTCCCAACCTTTTTTGAGCCGTGGCACACTTTTAACATTCAAAAAATCCAGGGGCACACCACCAACCAAAATGACACAAAATGACACTCTAACACAGTAAAGAACGGCTGGGGGATGGTGGCCTGTTGGGAGCAGTTGCTTGGAGTGCCGAAGCTGGGGAGGGGGCGGAGCCAGGCTGTGCCATGCCCCGCCACTTCCCCCCGGCTTCAGCTCTCCCAGCAGCGGCTCCAGCCTTGAGGGGGCAGTGCCAAGCCAGCGGTGGCAGAGCCAGCACGATGCTGGCTTGGCACTGTCCCCTCAAGGCTGGAGCAGCTGCTGGGAGTGCCGAAGCCGGGGCTGTGCCATGCCCCGCCCCCTCCCCCCAGGTTCAGATCTCCCAGCAGCTGCTCCAGCCTTGAGGGGGCAGTGCCAAGCCAGCAGTGGCAGAGCCAGCATGGACGGGCTTCAGTGGGCGGGGCTCCTCCTCCACGCAGCTTCAGCGAGTGAGGAGCAAGAGTCATGGCGGGAGTCATGGCAGATTGAAGGCTGGCTGGGGAAATGGCCGAAGGAGGCGGCACCCTGGCCCCTTCTTCTTTTTCTTTGCCGCTGCCCAGCCCTTCCCCTTCCTCCCCCAAGCAGCAGGAGTTCGGCAGGAGGGGAGAGGAAGGGGGCAGAGAGCTTTTCTCGCAGCACAGCAGGAGGTCTGTCACGGCACACTAGTGTGCGGCGTCATAGCGGTTGGGAAACACTGATCTAAACAATGTAATTTTTCAGAACTCAGCATGCAATTAATGCAGCTAGATGCTATAACTGTAACTTCTGGCTGCTACTTTTCCTGATAACCATAACATAAAGTTTTGAGACAAAGCAACTTGGCCGAGGCTTTCTTGCGGTATTTGAACCCCAGTCTTGTGTTATCTGTTGCTACAGAGCCAAGCCAAAGCATTTTGATTTTGATAAGTGAGATGTTACAGTGTGCAGCAAATGATATTCTACCCACATGTCATTCATATTCTCATGAGGTCAGCCAAGTTTTTTTGATATCTCAGGCAGAAAAACTCAAAGGCGCATCTCCTTCCTCCCTGGCAGGAGAAAAGGAAGAGAAGAAACGTAACAGAATAACCAACAATGTGATACTCTTTAATGACATTCAGAACTAGGTGCCTGCAATAATGGCTTCACCCTGACCCTAATGATAATGCCATTTTCAGACTCCTGCATCGAACCTCACTCTTACTTACTGGACCTTGCATAAACAACTCTGCTATTGTTCTGCCTATAGGTGCATGTGCTTATAATGCAGATGGCTCCCCAAAGCATCCAAACTACAACCTGGGGACTGTTATTGCTCCACTAGAAGCAGAGATTGCCTCCTTAATGTAGACATTTTTCAGCTTTGAGTAGCTATTTCACAGTATTTTCTCCCCTCTCATCTTGTTCATTCAGGACCTTTTCAATATTCTGCAGATGATTTTTGGCCAAGGTTTCCCCCTCTTTCAGATTATATTTCCTCTCTTCCTGTGCAGGCTCAGTGGAAACAAAGATCGGCTGCTAGATGAGATCTGTTTAGTTTGTTTGGGCATGGTATCAAAGGAAGTTTGACTCAGGAAAGAGAATGATTACATCAAGGCCTATAAAAGACCCCAAAGCTATTGCTACCCCAGTTTTTATTTCTATGCACATGGGGACTCATTAGTTTCTACAGGTAGTTCTGTCAGCACTGAAAGATCCCATATCACTAAATCTCACATTTCTGTATGAGATCCTTAGCACGACTTCTTTTCATTTTATCCCTCTACAAAAAAACGGACACTTTCGAGCCATCAAGGATGATGAATTCCTTCTGGGACTGTTTCTTCCCTCACGCAGCAGTTATTTCCTCTTGATTATTTTAAATCTATTGTATTTTAACTTATTTTCAGTCTGAAGACGAAGGAACCATTGAAGTTATCTAGCGCAGTATGATAAAAGTCGGCAAAATGTTTTTTCAAATCTCATGCATTCTAACAGGTAGCGAAATTTCAAAGCACTCCACTGGGAAGCGGAAATGGAGAGGGCTTACACTGGCAAGAAGGAATGGAGCCTGGCACCCTAGCTAAGGATTTTCTGTCCTTCTCATGGTTTTTGGCACTCTCACAAAGGCAAGTTTGCACCAATGCTGAGATGAATGACATGGCTGCTGCAGATGTGGCAGGAAGTGTTAGCATAGCTTGGGGGGGGGGATTATTTTTTTAAACTATAGCTCCCAGGATCTCCCAACTAGCATGGATACCATTCATAGGATTCCCCGTACTGGCTGGTAGATCCTGGGATATAAGGACTTTGAAAGGTAACATTTTGAGGGTTGGAGTGTAAATGAAATGTTCTGGAAGACCAGGATAGGGCAAGTCTACATGGACATGGAAACCCAGGCTCCTTGCACAAACTACTACCTGAGAAAGACTACACAGTCGAAACCTGTCATTGTTTATAAATTTTGAGTTTTAAAAGGACTTACAAACTTTGATTCATTGGATCTGATTTGCAGTCTGTGGTTTACACAGTCCTCCATGTGGAACATGAACTTTGAATGATATTGGACTCACAAAACTTGATTATTAGAGAGATGCCTTCTATGAGTATATTTGTTTGTAACACATTGATCATAATTCTTTGGATTCTGCTTTAGAGATCTGCTTTAGAGATCTGTCTTTCCCATATAAGGAAGATTTTGGTTTAGACTTGTATTTTGAATCATTGCTGAGTGTACCTTGAGTCTTCGACAAGCTTTGTTTGTCTTCGACAAGCTTTGGGGCTTCAAGATGGCGGGGGCAAGATGGCGACCGCTGTGCAGCTCCCTACGGGTGAGCTCCAGCAGGATCTTTCTGATTCTTCGGACACAGTTGGCTGGTCCTGCCGATCCTCCTCCAGGGTCGAGGCAGTAGATCGCCACACCTCTGGGATCATCTTTGGTGACCCACAATCACCGGACAATCAAATTTGGCTGGGTAAAGCGGCTGAGCTCCCAGGATCTTCATGGAAGACGCCGAAGAGGACCAAGGAGGGTGGGTTGTGCGACCCATTACGGCCGCCAGCGCCCGCTTCCTAAGGAAATTCGGCAGAAGATCATTCATTGGAAGATCACCTCTGTCGACTCCCTCGAAGACCGAGCAGCCAGCAGACCGGAGACCCCAGTTCCATGAAACCCTTGGGGCCCAAAGGAGCAGTTCCCCTCGGAGGCCGAGGCTAGCGGGTCGAGACCTCCCCGCCAACCACCTAGACCCCTTGGAGTATGCTGAGCTATTCAAAGAATATGCGAGGCTCATGGACAAATTAAAGACTTTGGGAACAGATTTGGCGGCCTACTGGAGTCTATGGGGATCCCTACGGCACAATTCCGGTCTTATCCGGCAACCTGGTCGCTCCATCGGGGCCCCCTCCCACAGGCCCCGTGGATCGAGACTTCACATGGGACAGGTCGTGGGACTTTCCCACCGCCCCCACGGAGGTGGGCCTGGAAAGGTCCGCTCCCTCAACCGAGGTCGCGCCGGCCACCCCTGGAGCCAACTCGGTCTTGAACCCTTCGGTGACCCTGCCTGGAGAGAGCATAGGTGCGGACCGGGAGAATCCTGAGACGACCACCCCGGAGGCCGGCAGTGAGCTGGCTGGCGGAGCAAACGATCCCTCTGGGAGGAAAACGCCGCTGATCGACCGGGACGGCCCACAGTCCAGTTGCCTACCTTCAGCGGGGAAGCCATCTGGGACCCTGGGACGCGGTCCAGCGAGCCCGGTGGTCTCGCCGCTGCTGCCGCCGATGGCGAATTCACCGCGGGATGACTTCAGCATTTCGGCCATCTTGGCCCCCCCTCCGGACGCCCAGCGCCGCCGTCGCCGCCCCGCGATGAGCTGGGGGAGCATCCTGGAGGAGGCGAGGCCCAACATGGCGGGTGGCCTTGAAGACGCCAGCCAACCCATGTGCTGGGGCCCCAGGAAGAATGGCCACCCGGAAGCAGTCGACCCTCGGAAGGCCCGCCCCGGAAGTCTCTGCATCCTGCACAGTCCCGGAGCGAGGCCCCGGAAGAGGAAGAGGAGGAACCGTCGCGAAACGGAAGGAGGTGCCCACCGGACATCGCCAACTAGGGTCCGGAGGCCAGCCCTGCCCCCTCGCCGGGAGATCGACGGAGCGATGCACCCAGAACTTTCGACCAGATCACAGCAGGACGACAATCTGTGGGACAGATGAGGCCTTGGAGGACGTTCTCACCTAGGACGTTCTGGAGCTCCAGCTACAAACGGCTGAGGCTCCAGGGGCCATACCAGTCCTCAGCAGGGACCAGGAAAGACACTACACTGGCAGGTCTGGCCTCCCAGCGCGGATCCCCGACTGGAAGTTGGCGGCCTCCACCCCCGTCCGGAGTGGCTGCATCGATGCTCACGTGGAGACATCCTTGCTTGCCCTCCTTCGATGGCAGAGTAGTGTCTTGACTGTCACCTCTTTGACACTACCCTACCCCCCTCCACCCCCCTCCCCCCCTCCCCCCCTCATGTTCTCCCCCTCGTCGTACATACTATGTTGTCTTACTGTTATTTTGTAAGTCGCCCGGAGCACTTCGGTGGAGGGCGACTCAGAAATAATAAAGTTCTATTCTATTCTATTCTACATTGAATGTTCTATGACTATAGCATATATATGAAAAAAACATTGTTATGGTTTATATTATTGTATTATAATCTTGTATATAGTAGCCTCTATTACTTGTACTTCGGGGAATCCGTTCTCTGTTTGTGGTTTACTGGGTTAAACCAGTTTTTGCTGGAGGATACTCCAGAGTTTGTTAGAAACTCCAGACTACCCCACTGCTACAGACAGTCTGGATAGCTGGATCAAGTCCAACTTGGACCAGTTCACTGTCCAGATGGGATACTACCACTAACATGATTAATTGTGTCCATGTTGCTGGCATCACCACTCCCACCTGGTCATAGAGTTCTGTACAGGTTCCAGGAAGATAGATAGATAGATAGATAGATAGATAGATAGATAGATATTGCAGCTAGATAAAGTACCGTATTTTTGGGAGCATTGCCAGCAGTTTCCTGGAATGAATTTCTTGGTGCATTCTAAGAATTAAAGGGAATATTAGATAGAAATAGATACACATATAAACTAGAGGGAGGAGAGAGAGAGAAGACTCCAGAGACCAGGATTCGAATCCTCACTCAGCCATGGAAATCCACTAGATGACCTTGGGCAAATAATACTCTTTCAGCCTCAGAGGAAGGCAAACCCCAACAATCTTGCCAAGAAAAACCCATGATAGCCTTGTTATAAGTTGGAAATGACTTGAAGGCATATGATAACAGCATGTGCTCCTCTCTTTTGTATTTTGTCTTTGATATACAGAAATTCTAAAAAATCTCTTATTTCTCTTAACCCCTTTGGCTAGCATGAACTTTGTGGGACCTTCATCATTTACAACATGGTAGTATTTTCCAGGTTTTTCCCCCACAGACATTAATTAATTATCCTGCCCTGCCAAAAAAGGGAGTGTAAATATCATCAGTTATAGTTGCGTTTTGCAGATGGGGAAGTAAGGCCAGGAGAATAATCTGCCCAGGGCCACAAAATCACACATTCTCACTCTCTTTTTATCTCTCCAAGTCTAAATAAGTCAAACAATCCTGACTTTTCCTATTTCTATTCTTGGACCATAAGAGGATCCTGTTCAGTTTTCTCCCTAATCTCTTTAGAGTTCTCTTTCAAAGAAAGAGAAAACAAAGAATCTGTTCAGGGCAGCACAAATTCTCTTGTTTTGTTTTGTGCATCAATTAGAAAACCACACAATATTTTGCTGACTTTAGAACTTAAGTGTCTTGATACCTCAGGGAAAGGCTCTCCCGTTAATGCTTTGAAGGAAGAGACAAAGATCTAGTAACGAAATGTGACCTTTTTTAAATATCAATGATGTCAGATATTGCTATTTTGATTTCAGAAGCTATCTAGATGCAAATAAGGACAACGCATGTGCCCGTATGACATTATTCTCAGACCTGACAAAAAATGACAACATTCTGTTTCTGTGAAGCTAAAATCAGGTTGCAGCCAAGGTGGATCCTAGTAGCCCATTCACCACCAGCCAGTTATTTGGCCAGGTTGAGAAACCGTTGTACACTTCATGGGTCATCTACACAAACTGAAAACAATTAAATCAGAGAGATACACCATAACACACCCTCAAGTGACTCTGTGATTTCAAGTTCAGAAAGATGAGATTACTCTATTTCAGTGGTTCTCAACCTGTAGGTCCCCAGATGTTTTGGCCTACAACTCCCAGAAATCCCAGCCAGTTTACCAGTGGTTAGGATTTCTGGGAGTTGAAGGCAAAAACATCTGGGGACCCACAGGTTGAGGAGCACTGCTCTATTTGATCCTATATAAGAGTAGAAACCGTACCGGTGTGGGACTGGTCCAAACAATCAACCTTGAGGATGGCATATGTCCAAATTCCCCTATCACTAGGGATTCTGGAAGTTGTCAAAAGGTGTAGGGTGGTTCTCTTTTCTTTTCTTTTGCAAATGGTACTACTACTTCTCAAACATATCCAGCATGTTCTTACCTCTCTTGTAGTAATTCTAGAAGGCCATCATAGCAATGCTGGGTGCATCAACACTAGAATTAATACACTTTGGCAATACTTTAACTGCCATAGCTAAATGCTACAAAACCCTGGGGTTTGTAATTCAGTGAAGCACCAGTTCTCTTTGACATAGTAGGTTAAATACTACAGCTCCCAGGATTTTGTTTTGAGCCATAGCAGTTAAAGTCGTGTCTAACTACACCCAGAGTCTGACATATCTGTGGCAAACTGATAGTCTCCCCTCTATGATACAATCCAACACTAGGCCCATGGCCTGACCTGGCCATATTCCCATGGGAAGGAATTGTGCCATTAGCCCTGAACACTTGGTTCCTTCATGCACATGTTTCCAAAGCTGCATAAACTGTCTCTACAGAGAAAGTTTTCCTCCATTACATTGGGTTCTGCAAGATCCTTTAAAAGGATTTCTGGCTGTACTTCTCTATTAATTGACTAACAACATGATTTGCTCCCGTCAAATGTACTTTCCTCAAACTTTTTTCTCTATACAGGGTCATGAGCCTTTTACTATCACCTTTGTAGGAAACACAAGTATTCATTTGAATTACATGAACCTAATGTAACTGAACACCAATTTCTGTTATTTGTTTACTAACACAAGTCTATTAAAAAAAGTTCCCTTGAGTTAAATAAGGGTCAGTCTGAATTAAGTGGCTATAAGGAATGCAATGTAAAAGAACAACCTGATAGCATTATCAATGATTTTAAAGAAACTACCTAGCACACATGAAAGGTTATTGGGGTATGGAGAGTTGCACTTGCTTTATCAAATTTGAAGAACATATATTATGGGAAGGGATTGCAATCAAGTTAGAAGAAGAGTAAAATTTAATATATAGTACCATCCCCATATCTGTGAGGCATATGTTCCTGAAACAGCAAAACATGGGGAATAGTGAACTCTGTTAAAATGAACCTGAAGGAAGTTGCAGTTGCAGTTGATGAAGTTGCAGTTGGGTCACTCTGAAGAACCTAGAAAATTCCTAGAGAGGAACCCTTTCTAGGAACCTTGTATTATTTCTTCACATTTGTTCCCAGATCTTTCATGTGATATCACTGTTAGCCCATGATGTTCTGGTTCACCTTCACATATACTTTTTTTCAGACCTCATTTGTGGCTAGGTGGTGATAAAAACCCAATAGCAACACCAGGTTGTCCTACTATTAAGGCATTCCAGGGCTTCTGTGCCCTTAAAACACTTCTTTATTTTAACTTCTATTCTATTTCTTTCTGTTGACCAAGACCCCTTAGATTAATATGCAGGCACCCCCTGCATATTAAATGGGTTGTTGACCAGAGCATTGTTAAAAAGTGGAAATGTGTATACATAGACAGACATATATAAAATACTATATTTTAAATACAACTACTGTATAGCAATACAGCAAGAATTGCAATGCTCATAATCAAAGATTTATCATGAATGAATGAACAAAAAGTGGATGAGCACTGACCACAATCTAAGGTGCACCACGAATGACTGAGAACAGACTGAACAAAGATGGCATCATATCAACTGAGCAAGAGGGAGATGGTACCAAGTTGACGTTGCAACTCCATGCCCATTTATACTCACGAGGCCGCCTCCGTAATTCCCTCAAATTCTCGACAGGAAAAAGGCAAGAACAAAAGGAATATCGCAAAAGCAGATCATGTGTCAAAAGTACAGTATATCACCATAATTTAGATGGTTCAAAACAGTGGGTAATTGAAAAACAAGTTGTCATAAGGCAGTAGACACCTGCAATGTGGTTACTACCTGCCCATCTTCCTGCTTATTTTTGATCTCCAGATCCCTAGATAGCTCATGCAGCGTACTTCTCTTTCAAAACAAAACTGGACTAATTTAATTCCATCTGGAAACTGGACTGGACCATTTTGATTCAGGATAATGCCAGATCAGTTACTCAGCCCTATTTGGGACTAGTTAATTCTCTTTAGGAAGCCAGCATGGTGTAGTGGTCTGAATGTAGGACTAGTACTCCAAGAGATATGGACCATGTAATGTAGGATAAAAGTGGCAGAGGTGAAAGCAAGAACCAGGTCAATGCCTGTGCAGTGGTTCTATACACCAGAGAGGTCTGCTCTGACCTGGTTCCCAGGATCCACAGTATTTGCAGCTTCATAGAAAATTCTTGTTTTTTTTCAGTGCACCCACTCTAATGTGTATCTGCAGATCATAAGAGCACCTGGCAAAGCCCCACTGGACAAATTTTGCCAAGAAAACCCATGGATAGGGTCACCATATGTTGGAGTCAACTTGACTGAACATACCAATAATTCTAGCCATTTTCCAGGAGGACTTTGGGTGCGAAAAGAGTTCTTGTCTCAATCAGATGGCTGGTTCATTCATTTCAGAACCCACGGATTTTTGGGCTAAACCCAAACCTTGATCATTACGTTTCCTCCTAAGCATGTTGTGCACTCTTGGTGACTTTTAAAAATATCCCCAAGCAAGAAATTCTAAGTAAAGATGTAGCTTCATATATACCAGATGGGAAAGCAGCTTCTTTTTGAATTTGTAAACATCCAGAGTTTGAGAAAGTTACCTTTTTGGACTACAACTTCAGCTTGGCCAAAAAAAGTAACATCTCCACTACTTCCATGGCAATAAATGGATCGTGACCCATCGCCATATTGCCTGTAGAATTCTGGAAGACATTGTCCAAAACCGTAAGTTTCCAACTTCTGTGTCAAAGGCTACATCTGTGCTTCTACACTGCTCTTTTTCTACAGGCTTATGCAGAAGTTGGCAATGGATGTGTGCGAGAGAGAGAGAGCTGTCACAACATTTAGTGCCATCCAAATGCCCTGGTTGCCTGTCAAAAACCATAGTCAAATGACACAACATAATCCCCTTCCCCTTCATCCCCACCCAGTACGTTTTTGCACAAATGACCAAAACTTGGTCAGGTTCACGTGTCCCCAGAGATGATCGCATTTCACTGCTTCAAAAGAGCTTTGGTCTGCAGTGCCTGTAGCAGCAAATTTACACTTCAAAAAGCAGACAGCTTTTTTCCACATCTTATTCACTTAATGGGTGAGAATGTAAAATTAGTTCCGTTGCTGATGAGGACCTTGAGCCAAATGAAAAGTGTTCATTTGTCAGCACAGACTTACCGCCTGAAACATGATTATATAGCTAATCCAATAATGGGTTTTGATGCTGAGCATTTATTTATATACAGCAGATATTGTTATCTGTTGATAATCATGGTCTACAATTTACTCTTATTTTCCAAGTGTGTCGTTAGATACAGCAACATCTCCCGGATATTACATGTGGTTAACAGAGCCGCAAGTGCACACAGAGAATAAAAAAAAACCTTGAGAACAGATTGCTGTATTTTGCTGTGCTTTCAAATGAATCAATGTTGAATTTTAGCTTATAGAGTTTGAAATATTAATGACGAATAAAGCATTTTAAAATTAGTGCCTCTACATATTATTTAATGTGGCACCAGATTAAATTTTTACACCCAAATCTTGCAGTTGCAGTGTATGTTCTTTACGAACCGGGGCTTTCTTTATTTCACCCAACACACCCTTGAGTACAAATCTTTGACATATTTATATTAAATTTTAAAACTTATTAATGTTCAACAATGTTGCAGGATTGACTAGCTTCACAAATGCTTCTAGCAATTCCCTTTTCCCCCCCTAAAACATTTTCTCCTCTGCTATTTACACACAAATTCTGCACAGAATTACATTCATTTTTTTTTAAAAAACATTAAAATGAAAAATATTTCCCAAAGTTCTAGAATAATTTGAACACAACCTCATTTTAGAATTCTCTAGGTTTTGAATAACTGTGAATTTAATTGAAGTGTTAGGAACAGATGACATAGGAGATGCATTCAAACGTATACACATACATAAACATGAATATATATATATATATATATATGTCTTAAATTATTAATGCCGTTGTATTACATTTTTGCACTAAAACATAATTCAGATAAGATGCAACATTCAAAGAATAAATTCACTGTGGTAAGATTAGAGACCTCTAATTGCACTGATGGAACCAGGTTACTTTTGTGAAACATATTCATTTGAGGCACTGATTAGGTTCCTTTGAAATTGTCCAAGGATAAATAGGAAAGATATAATAGAAAGATGCTCCCTCTTAAAATGTCCGTATCTAAACAAATTCATTTGTGGGGCAAAACTGTAGGCTATAGAACAGAAATATCAAAGCTCTGTCAATCATATTGCATACTAGAAAACAGTCTATTTATTGTAATTCATATGATCACTATGTGTTAAAAGTAAGTAGTATCATTCCGGAGCTGATATAATACCAGTAAAGTTATATTTCAAGAATATCAAAACCTATCGATTTGGTGCTCCTCCCTGGTTCCAACCCCAGACTCATAAAATTGTATTCTGTTGTTGTTGTTGTTGTTGTTGTTGTTGTTGTGTGCCTTCAAGTTATATCATGACAACAACCCTATCATGGGTTTTCATGACAAGATTCATTCAGAAAAGATTTGTCATTGCATTAACTTAATGTGTGACTCATCCAAGTTCACCAAGTGGGTTACCAAAGCCAAGTAGGGATCTGAAAACTGGTCTCCCACAGTCCTAATAACTCAAAACATTGGCTCTCAATCCTGTATTTTCTATTACAAAATACATTTTGAATTTAAAAAAAATAAAATTTCAGTGTCAGAATCTAGATTTTTGTGAGGCAGTTGGACTGGATGACAATTGGCTTTCTTCCAGCTCTATGATTCAATGATTACTCTGAATTAATCCTTATTTAGTTTAACTTAGGTTATTCTTAGGTAAAATAAACCCTGAATCACTTCAGCTGAAATTATTTATATCTAAAACAATATTACAATGGAGTACTGCCTTTTTATGTTTAGGTTGGGTAGAACAGGATCTGAGATTCAATTAGTCAGTGGGAGTTTAGCACAAGAACCGATATCCTCCAAACATTGATTCATGTGATGTCTCCCTCAACCATGCAGCAATGGATTTGCTCCTGTCTCTCTAGACATGCTTTGTCTTCAGCTGTAACACACCCAGTCAGAAATACCTAAAAAGACCTGCAACATGTTTTATTGGATTGCTTTACTTCCCTAATAAAAACAGTCCTGGGCAAGACTATGGGTTTTTTTGAAATGATTCATTTGCGTGTGGAAATGCATTGTGGAAAAGATGTAAAGCAAGATGAAAATGTAAATGAATAAATGGGTGTATTGTCTGTCTCCCAGAATGCAGCATGTATTGTGGTAACTTTCCAACAAACATATTTGGGTGATTTGTGATTAGTACCGGGAATGTGGCGCAGCTGGCTGGGTGTCAGCTGCAGAAGATCTCTACTGACCAGAAGGTCATGAGTTTGAGGCCTGCCCGAGTCGAGGTGGGCTCTCGACCTATTGTGTAGCCTGTTGTCGACCTTTGCAACCCGAAAGACAGTTGCATCTGTTAAGTAGGAAATTAAGGTACCACTTAGTGGGGAGGCTAAATTTAACTGATTTACAAGGCCATAAAAACGATCTCCAGAAAACACGCTGAGGAATGAAGGAGTGTGACAGCTCCCCGTGGTGGCCAGATGTTAAATTGCCTCTGTCTGTCTTGTGTGTTTGTGTGTCTTAATGTAATGTGTACATTGTAATCCGCCCTGAGTCCCCTATGGGGTGAGAAGGGCGGAATATAAATGAAGTAAATAAATAAATAAATAGTATCTTCCATGCCCTCCAGGCCTAACACCCTACAAACACCACCACTCCTAACCACCACAACCACACTGGATGAGAACTGCAGTTTAACCCATCTAGAGCAATTCCAGTCCCTTGCTGTGTGCAAAATAAATGAAGACAACCTATTCGTTTCAATGTCAATCTGGTTGCAGAAACAAATCTTTCCCATAGCAGTCAATGCAATCTTTGGAATTTTTTTTCTTCTTCTCTGGAGCACCTCAAGGGGAGGAAAGCACCTTGGTAAGATTTTCACTTTATAACTCTAATGATTCTACAAACATAGCCACAATGTGATGAAAGGCAAAGCAGTCTCCTGATCTGATTGAGAGCTAATAAAAATCAGAACTGAAAACTGAAAATAGCACCCTTATCATCTTTCTTTCATTTAGACCTGATTACTAGGGGATTATAATGCAATCACAGCTATGTGTGAGAGGTAGCTATGGGAACCAGTTTTAACTGTTTATCTAGCCAAAGATCTTAATTTAAGTTTGAACACTCGGATTCATTTATATGTAAGACACCAAGGAGACAAAATGCAGAAGAAACAGATGCCTGCTTGTTCTTCCCATTTAACTTCATAAGCTACCAGCCAATTTGTCTTTCAGGGGCAAAATTAATTTCTGATGACAATGTGAGCAAGTAATAAACTCAGAGTTCCTGTCCTGGGAAACTTGGTATGGCTGAGCAAACGTTCAGGGTGATTTAGGAGAAGGGGGTGGGAAACAATATCTCCCCACCACAGACGCACACACACAATTTGCTTATAGCCATCGCAAGGACATCTATAACAGGCATTTCTTTGTCCTCATGTCGTTCCTCATTTTTCAGGGGGAGGAGGCTGTGACACCTTTTTCCGGGGTTGATTTGGAAAAGGAACATGCAAAAGGAAACATATTGCCCGTTAGTGCTTTCCTGTGGGCTCGTTCCCAAGCGAATTCCTTGTTTTCCCTTTTCTGCATTCCCAAATCTTGCTAACGTCAGCCTGCCTACTTCCCCCATGCCCCCTTCTGCTTCATTTAGAAAAAGAATACTGACCAAAAATGAATAACAAAGTTTTTTTAAAAACACTATCTGAAAGAAAAATGCATTGTATTCCACAATAATGAATCCCTGAAAGGTTCTTTTCTCAAAACAAATTAATGATAAATAGTGTTGATTGACTTTGTCTCCTTCCATGCAGGTGCATCTAACAATATTGTCTGCTGTGTCAACAACTGGTGCCAGTACAGATATGGATTTGCACTTTACCTGCCTGAAGATCTAAACCCACCCCTATGTGCTCATGTTATCTGTGCTTTTGTTGGCACGGCTAACAATCAGATCCAGCCATTGAGTGGAATGACGTGGCTCCCAGTGTTGACATCAATGGTCTCAAAAATAGGGAGAAGATTGTATGTGTCTACAAAACCTGATGAAAACAATGCGCAAAATTCAGAAAACATTGGGCATCTCTTAACTTGCCCTAAAATTTTAAACATAACTGGCAGAATTAGTGACTCCTGGTTATTTTATTTTATTTGTCCTGACCTGATATCAGCCAGCTTTACAACTTGTCACATATCAGCTTCTTCCTTGGGTTGCTGTAAGTTTTTCGGGCTGTATGGCCATGCACGTTTCACCTGCATCTATGGCAGGCATCCTCAGAGGTTGTGAAGTCTCATACAGTCTGAAAAACTTACAACAACCCAGTGATTCCAGCTATGAAAGCCTTCGACAATACATAGATTCTTCCTTGTCCCACTGTTTGCTTGTTAGGGTCCTTGGTTTTGTATCAGATAAATCACATATTCAGTCTTTTCACACCAAGTGTCCAATGGAGTACATGCCTGGTCTTTAACTTACCACCAACAAAAATAAAAATAAAAATGCTCAGCACAATGCAGGCTTTGTTCCTTGGTTACATCCTGTATCCGTTGTGATATCTCGGCAGGAGCCAGTAATTCTTATCTGCTGTACAGAGGAGGTTCCTTGATTCAGCGGCATTGCTTTGGTTCTGCAATACAGCTAACCATTTATTCCTGCTGCTCTATCAAAGGTGGGCTCTCAAACATTGGGTTTTTCTTTATTTTCTTTTTTGAGGTTCACAATAACCCTTGAATGCTTTTAAAGCTTTTGCAAAGTTTCTGCATTTTCTTGCTGTTACAAATTTCTGTTCAAATGCCTTATCTCCATGTACCTAATACCTCCCCCTCCCTTTCTCCAACATCTGTCAGCTTTTCAATTGTACACTTTTTTATCCCAACGGCACATTCTGCGTCCAACTACACACTAAAAACAAATCAAAACCTCTTCAGACACCAAAAGACAATTGTGGTGTACAACAGGAGCAAAGAGGATGTCCATCAAGTCTCCCAATGATATAAAACAGGGAGGGTGGCTGATACATTAGGAAAAAGCAAGAGGATTCAATATGACCTTGGCAGTACAGAGAACTGTGCCAAAACTAACACCAGGAATTTAAAGAGAGTTAAATGTCAAGTTCTGTACTGAGGTACATAAAATCAGAAGGACAGGCGCAGGCAGGGTAAGACCTGGCTTGATGTCAGTAAACATGATAAGGATCTAGGGTTTTAGCAAGCCACAAGCTAAACATGAGTCAGGAATGAGGCATGGCAGCCAAGAAAGCGCATGCAGTTCTAGGAGTCATTGAATCCAGATTACAAAAGTTGTGCCTTGTCTCCATTTTGACGGAAAGTTGTGTTGAGTCCTAGCACCACAGTGTAAGAAGAATATTGTGAAACTAGAAACTGGAACATGGACAGCCAAAAATAAATAAAAGATAAACAACTAGGTACATTGTGCTTGGAGAAAAGCTTGTTAAAAGACATTGTTTTAACCATCTTCATATATATGAAGAATTCAATACTGGGAGGAATAATTGTTGTTGTTGTTTTCTTTCTAGAACACGGGGTTGAGCAAAGTGTGGCTTATGGGTCATTGCAGCCCTTGGACTCTCTAAATTCAGTCTCAGAGCCCCACAACAGCCCCCAAACAATATTTTTTGTTAAAAAAATAGGCCCGTAATCAGGTGGGTTTGTTTTTTGTTTTTGCATAAAAACTGCCCAAAATGTACTCTAACCACAGTAGTTTGCTTCACCTGATCCTCCAAAGCCCCGTAAACTGTCCCCAGATGATAACAAAGCATTGAAAATCAGCCAAAAGAGCATCCAGCAGTGACATTGTATGACTTTTGGTGTGCTGAAACATGCCAGTGTGGCCCTTGGGGTGGGTACAGGATGGAAACATGGTTCCTGTCTCTTGCACAGTTGTCCGCCTCAGTGGTAGATTATCTTGACCAATGGGCTCCAAATAAAGAGGGGAAAATAACTATTTAGATTAAGTACCATGGGAAAGAATCTGGATCAAGCTACAGGAAAGTAGTGGATTTCACTAGAAATGTTTGAGCAGAAGCTGGATAGTCACTTATTGAGATACTTTGGTGGTAGATTTCTTGCACTGGATGACTTTTGAGGTCCATTTCAGTCATTATTCTAGGATGTTAGCATCAGCTTTGCAAGCTTTACAGTGAGTTTAGTATGAATACTAATAGCACGACATTCTACCTTTTCCTTTCTCAGGCTCTTCTTTTTAGATGAAAGATAATTTGTCACACACACACACACACACACACACACACACCCAGCATGGACAACTTGGAAAGCATGAATGAGGAGATGTTGGTGGAAAGCTCAGCAGTCGAGGTGGAGCCCGACTGCACCTATGGAAGGCACTACTACTTCTCAGCCTGCAGAACAAGTGCAAGCAAGTTCCTCTGAGCAGGCTGAAGAAGAGTTAAGTGTTCCAGCATTTGTGGACCTGTGAAGAGAGAGATCTCAACTGCAGAGATCATAGAGATTAGCTGAGAAGTGAGCTAGCAATAGATAACACCTATGAATGTAGGATTTAAGTAACTCAACAGTGGCACATTGTTGGCTGCAGCATCCGTTCTAGAAGTTATGGCCTCAGACTCTTGCTATCTTATATCCCTGAACTCTAGACTTCCCCTTGGATTTTGGCTTATGGATTCTGATTCAGATGTGTACTCTGGACACTTTGGTAGTCAACTAATGACCCTGTAAGAGACATTTTCCTATTCGCATTCTCCTGCTAATGTTTGCAACTCTGTTGGACTCTTGGGTTGACTTCAGATTGTTGATTAATGCTCTGCCAGTATTTGGGGGGTTGAGGCTTTCGACACCCCCACATCTGACACGTTTTTAGCAGAGGTACAGGCACCCAGTTATCTGAACCCTAAGTGTAGTTTTGATTCAATGTCATCATTTAGCAACATTTCATATACAGTACATACATGCAGCTTCATATACACATACATCAGCACTCATTCAGTATTTGGGGTCCTTGGAGTATAATAAGATCCAATAGTGAATCTCCTTAAACAGCCAGAAGCCAAAGCAGGCTTTTACATTTTATCTTTTTTGACTCACAATTGGTTCTTTTGACTCTATGCTCCTTACCCACAACTTTTGACTTTTGCAATCCTTCTCTACCTCTTGGCTTGATTGTATGTTTCAACAGCTTCCTACATCTTTACCTCACCCCCCCCCCCCATCTCATCTTCTTGCTCACTCTGTCACCCTGCATCCTTTTTTCATTATGTTAATTTGTAAATATCTCTATCCATTAGTGTTTCTTAAAAACCTTGGCCATCTCCTGTGCTTAACCCTCTTTTAAAGTGGAGTTTTATATAATTATATTCATCTTATTAATGTTCTTTTTTACATCACTCCTTTTGAAGAAAGTTTAAAGTAAAGTTTCAAAGTCTTTTAATTTTTATTTATACAAGGGAATTGAGTGGGGAGGAAAGAGAGAGAATGAGCGCCCCTGAAGAGCCTGAAGGTTTTAGCGCTTTCAAATTTTCAACACAATCCAAAACACTTCTCTTGAAACACATCTGTTACAGAAAGCTATACAGCACCTGCATTTAAGCAGCAAAGTGTTCCCTTTTCTCCTTAATAATGTCTTGCATTAATAGTGCCTTTAATCTAGAAAGAAAGAAAGAAAAATCCCAAAGCATGTTCCATGTAGATACAGTAATCTCTCCATTTTGCTTGCTGAAATGCATCTCCCTCTGGGGTGATACTTGGCAATGGTTAAACAGCGCAACAGATTACCAGAAGAAATTATTAAAACATTATCTAACGAGAAATGTAAGATGAGGAAATAAGGAACACTTTTGCATGAATCCGTCTACGGGCAAAATATGCACAGAAGCCTCTTCCACATGTGTGTCCCTTGCTGAATAAAGAATCATGTGTGCAAGTGAGTACATACAGTATATATACAGCTCCCTAGACCAAACTGGTATCCAGAGTTGCCAGCTTTTGGCAGAAGGGGAAACAGATATTGGACTCTTGTTCCCCTCGTCCCTGCTGGAAAACTGATCGGTGAAAGCTGAGCTTCTTTCGCTTCTTGGCAAGAAACAAAAATGAAGTCAACTTGTAAACTGAGTGCACAACTTGGAAAAACTGGGCTTTCCAAAGAGCCTCAGGAAATGTCGCTATCCTGCAGTACCTGAAAAATAAGGCCCCATCTACACTGATCATTTAATGTAGTTTCAAACCAGTATTGGAGAAGAGGGTTTCATTGTGCAGATGATTACATAGGACATTTTAGAACCAGTTTTAGACTTCAATGGTAATTACTAGGCCTGTGCAATCATGTTTCTAAATGCTTCTAAAGTACTTACAAAACTAAAATTCTGGGGGTGACAACTAGATGGCGCTGGTACTTTGTTTCTATAGTGTTGCTAAAGTTCTGGTGGTGAAATGTTCCCCACCAGAACTTTAGCAACACTGTAGAAGCAAAGCACCAGCACCACCTAGTTTTCACCACCAGAACTTTAGTTTTGTAAGTACTTTAGAAACATTTAGAACCATGATTGCACAGGCCTAGTAATTACATTGATTCATCTTAAGAACTGGATGGCCCAAGTGGTCTCTTCCAATTCCATCATCCTAATGGCTTTCCTTTGCACAGTTTCATTGGAGTTTGTTGTCTGGTCACCACAGTTTGAAGCAAGATTTGAATTGCATTAAATGGTCAGTGTAGATGGGGACCCAGACAATTGCCGCACTCTGTCTAACATTAGGACTGGTTCCATAATGTTCAAATCATGACTGGGACTGCACAGGACTTATTTGGCACTATTGTCACTCAAATCTCTCCTTGTAAGTTCATTCTTATCTGTGTCCCCATTAACTAGTGTTCAGGATTGGGAATATAATCTTTAGAAAGCTTGCATTTAAATATATAGTTTTATAGGCCTGTTCTCTCAAAGTATATATTGCATCTCTGAACATGTTTTATGATTTTTTTTGTTTTGTTTTGGGGTTTTTTTTTTTTGGCGAAAAACTGCATCAGAATATCTAGGAAGTGGAGTTGTGCATGGGATTTGTTTCTCGCATTTACTTAGTTTCTTTCGGTACCTTGGGAGTACAAAATGGGAAGGTCCCTCTTGGTACAGAAATCAGCTCAACATGAAAGCAAGCAGGAGCAGGTTCTGGCTCCTGGCTTGCTTTTTGGCATCACAGTTTAATCTTTTTTATTAATCCCCCAGCAAACAAAAAGTAAACCCTCATTCCCTAAAAAACCTACTCTCCTCTTCCAGAAGGTCATCACTCTTCTTTACCTGAAAGTGGGAAGCCTCCTTATAATGCCTTGGAGACTGCGTGGCTGGCTGGTGTGGTGTAGCCTGGGAGAGAAAGGTCTCATGCCTGTAGCTGGGTGTCTTCCAGAACTTGCCTCCTTACTCTAGTGCAGGCCTGGGAAAACTTTGGCCCTCCAGGTGTTTTGGACTCCAACTCCCACAATTCCTAACAGCCGGTAGACTGTTAGGAATTGTGGGAGTTGGAGTCCAAAATACCTGGAGGGCCAAAGTTTGCCCAGGCCTGCTCTAGAAAAAGGGGCATTCGGCTGCAGGCACTGGTAGGCATGCCCACTTTCTGAGACTGCACGCCACATATGCACTTTCTTTCCAAGGAGAGTGCATAAGTGACATGCAGGTCCAGAAAGCACATGTTCCTGCCAGTGCCTACAGCCGAACGCCTCCTCTAGAGCAGTGTTTCTCAACCAGTGTGCCGTGGCACACTAGTGTGCTGTGAGAAATCATCAGGTGTGCCGCGAGAAAAGCTCTCTGCCCCCCTTCCTTCCCCCCTCCTCCTGCCGAACTCCTGCTGCTTGGGGGAGGAGGAGGAAGGGCCGGGTGGCGGCAAAGAAAAAGAAGAAGGGGCCAGGGCGCCACCTCCTTCGGCTGTTTCCCCAGCCAGCCTCCAATCCGCAATGACTCCCACCATGACTCTCGCCCCTCGCTCGCTGAGGAGCTGCCAGTGACTCGCCCACTGAAGCCTGTCCACCGCTCATGCTCCTCCTCTGTGGGAGAGCTGAAGCCGGGGGAGGGGCATGGCGCCCCCTCCCCCCGGCTTCAGCACTCCCACAGCTTTGCCAGCCTTGAGGGGGCAGTGCCAAGCCAGCAGTGGCAGAGCCAGCACAATGCTGGCTTGGCACTGCCCCCTCAAGGCTGGCAAAGCTGTGGGAGAACTGAAGCCGGGGGAGGGGGCGGGGCATGGCACAGCCTGGCTCCTCCCCCTCCCCCAGCTTTGGTGCTCCTAGCAGCTGTTCCCAGCAGGTCACCATCCCCCAGCCGTTCTTTACTGTGTTAGAGTGTCATTTTGGTTGGTGGTGTGCCCCCTGATTTTTTTTATGTTAAAAGTGTGCCGCAGCTCAAAAAAGGTTGGGAAACTCTGCTCTAGAGTAAGAAGCAGAACTTGCCTTCTTGCCTTGGAAAGACGGTGCATGTGTATCTTTCTCCAGTGCCTGCAGCCAAGCACCTCCTCTAGAGCAGAAACAGCAGGTAAGAAAAGCCTCCTTAAAGTGCATGCCAGAAAGGGGAGCCTGGGTGGGAAGCCCCCGATAATGGTCCAATAGAAAACGGATCTTTCAGCAGCCCAGAGCAAAAACAGATATCTGCCCTCCTGATTTCGGGAGGCTTCTAAAAATCAGATCAGGGCCCCCACTGAAAGCCAGACATGAAACAGGTCAAAGTTCACCCTGAATGCACAACCCTACTGGGAAGCACAAAAATTGGCAGAGAACTCCATTCGAATCTGTGTTTCACTTTGGGGTTGTTTGTTTGTTTACTTATTTGAGATATTTAGGGATTGTCTCTAAGGTGAAGTACAAAATTGGGGGGGGGATAGTAATCAAAATAGAATGTAACTGATATTTCATAACAAAATTACTAAGAGAAGCCAGAACATTAATCTCAATACAACCAGAAAGAGACAGTAAAAATGATTAAAAGCTCAGTGGGATATTATACCAATCACTGCCCATACACAGATGCCTAATAAACATGCTGTTACAGAAAGGAGTCCAGTTCCCATACCATCAGGGGATGTACCAGTTTGATAAGACACCCACCATGCCGACAGAAACTAAGGTGTTTAGGAAATGCTAACTCTACTTTTGTAGGGTTAGGTTGGGAGGAAAGTAACATTTGACCAGTGTCATTCTGTCACCTTACATCCCTTATGTAACTTTATAAATATAATGTCTATTAGGCATGGATTAGAACCCAAAAATCGTGATTCTAAAATCAAATGGGGGGGGGGTGATTAGTAATAGAAAGACTTACAAAAAAAATTCCAAAAAGTTCTAAAATGTAACGTAACTACTAACGAAATTCTAAATTGGTTCTAAAGTCTGAAAAGCAGGAAAACAGGACTGACACTGTTTTAAGCACAGGCAAACCAAGGGGCAACATGTCCCTTGGTTTCCTTGCAGGGAGATATAAAGCATTAATTTATTATTATTATTATTAAATAAAATAGTCAAGGCTTGCTTCTCCAGAGCATTTATTAGAATTAAATAATAAATTCTAATAGTAAGAATGTAGTAAGGGTGATAGTGACCTGGAGGGTATGAGGAACGTGCTCTTGGTAAACTAGAACATGCTCTTAGGTTTGTAGTTAGAGCCCTGTCAATTTTACAGTATTTCAATCCATGTCTGTTATCAATTATGTAAGGCCACAAGCACTCTAGTCCCCTCAAGAACAAGCAAACTTATTATTATAATTTTGTCAGGCCCAAGTTGTTTCTTTAATTATTTTTGTATTATTATTACTTCGCTGTGCGTCTCCATTGATTTTGAGAGCTGTTGTTGCTCTTAGACACCTTAAAGTCATATGGCTTGGCATGACTGCATGGATTGCTGTTATTTCCCACCAGAGCAGTACCTATTGATCTACTCACATTTACATTGATCCCAGTGGCATCAATAACAAGTAGGGCCCTTCTTCCAGGAAATTAGAAGGGGTAAATATTATTATATTATTTATTATTTTTATTAGAATTAAATAATGCCCTGGGCCCTTCTTCCAGGAAATTAGAAGGGGTAAATATTATTATATTATTTATTATTTTTATTAGAATTAAATAATGCCCTGGGCCCTTCTTCCAGGAAATTAGAAGGGGTAAATATTATTATATTATTTAATATTTTTATTAGAATTAAATAATGCCCTGGGCCCTTCTTCCAGGAAATTAGAAGGGGTAAATATTATTATATTATTTATTATTTTTATTAGAATTAAATAATGCCCTGGGCCCTTCTTCCAGGAAATTAGAAGGGGTAAATATTATTATTATAAAATAGTTGCCTACCTTCTCCAGAGCTCTTTTCACTGCAGCTTTCTCCCCATTCATTTTGCCATAGATCTCTAGAAGGTTTGAACTCTATGGCTTTTCCTTGAATCTGCACTTTTCCTTCTCCTCTCCGGGCTGTTTTCAACCCCTTCTCCCATTGTTTCAGCCTGCCTCATGTCCTTCTTGCCTGCCCTCCTATCCAGGCTCCTTTCCCTGCAGTTTAAAGCGCTTTTTTCCTGAGTCCTCCAGCCGCCCTAGGACTTCCGGTTTCGATTTCTCTATGGGTCCGGCTGGTTTTTCTCTTCCTGGAGGCAAGGCCTTTCAGTTAAAGTAGGCCTCGAGCATGGAAAAGCCCCATCTGACTGTGAGTAATGTCTGGGATTTTGGATTTTTGGAGGGGGTAATAGGGAGCCTTCCGAAATATTTAGAATTCTAATGAAATTTTGGGCCCAGGGGGTTTGAAAAAGAAAGTCCACTTCCGGGATTGGCCTTGCGATCCGTAAAAGCTCAAAAGTCCCATTACATACGAATCACTTACGAATTCTTTTGATTTCCGTTACTTTTTTCTCATGCCTAATGTCTATCTATTAATGCTTGTTTTGAAAAGCTATATTTTCTGCGCTTAACTCTAGTTGGATATAAGCAGTATCTGTTCCTTAAAATGTATTCTTTCTAACTGCTCTGCTGACAGATCATTGTCTTCTGAACAAATAAAAACAGAGTTTGAAACGTTATTTTTAAAAAATGGTTACTTTACTAATTAACTTTGAACATCCAAAGGGGATTGATGGTCATTGCTATGAGAAAGTCAGCTTGCTGAGTTACTTTCCACTAATAAATTAGCGTTACAGACTGTGCTATAGAGAAATGCAAGGGAGAAAGTTACCGGTCCCCCCAAGTGGTTAGTACAGCCAATGCATCTTTGTAAATGTTCAAAATACGTATTACAAAACAGTCCACCCACATGACCTGTCCTCCTCCCCTTCTCATTGCTCAAAGGGAGTCAGCATAGGCACCCCAAAATAAGTAAAAGACACTGAAAAATATTGAATTGTAGCTATTTCTGTAACAGACAAAAAGTACCTCTGCTCCAGTCCATTAATGTCTCAACCCCCCCAACTAATTCTGAGTAAAAACTAGATCAAGCAAACATCCTGTTCACTGTGTAGAACCAGGTACTAATCAGGCTCATGGTTTCCATGGGAGCCATGAACCCCTGAGCTGCTCCTAATGGGTTGACATCTTTCCTTGAAATAATTGATTTGTAGGAAACCCACAACACCCGTGAGAGCACATCTACCAATTCAGACCTCTGACCTGACCCTCAGCCCTTAATTGTTACTGCACTTGACAACCTGGCGGACATAGTCAAACTTTCCCTTTCATCTTCACCTACAACAAGTTTCAGTAACACATACTCAGCTCACCTTTTAAATCCAAGATCAAATCCTGGATCGGGGTCAAAAAGATCTTACTTTACAAACCATCTAGTGATCTGGGACGGAACAGCAACACCTAATGACCTAGTAACTTGTCACTAGAGCAGCCTGGAATCTGTCAGTTGAGTGATGAAAAAGAAAGCAAAATATCTACAGCAGCATTGTTTTAAGTAAGGGGAGGACTCCTCTTTTAGTGACAGGATGACCCCTCCTCCACGCCAACTGGACTTGGACTTTTTTCCCTTCCATCCACTGGCACATTCCCATTCCAATCCTATATTGGATTGAATCCCCTTCAGAATTGAAAATGGCAGGATATAAATATGGCAAATAATGATGATGATGTTGATGATGATGATTATTATTATTATTATATATCTCCCTCCCTGTTAGAACCGAAAGAACAGAATTCTTAGTATCATCCTTCAAAGACTGCCTTCCAATAAGTCAGAATATTAATTATCTGATCCACTACTCACAGTGGAAGCAGCAGCCAAGGACTGAAGAACAAAGCCTTTCACAATTCACTATCTGAAAAACAAAGGTCAGTATACATGCCCATTTGTCACATATTCTCATCTAGATACAAGTGTCATGATATGCCCTATGGGAACAGGAAGTTGAAATGAGAATACTCGCACACAAAAGAGTTCCTCTCCTCACTTTTTGGTTCAAACAGTTTGAAGAGGCATTTCTACTTCCTACAGTCTTCTACGGGAATTTTACTGACCAGTACAAATCGAAAAAGCGAACCAGGAACTTCAGGATTAGCAATGAGGAGCATTGTGTTAGTAATGTGTATATACATACTAGGCTTGGTTGATCCATAAAAAATTTGGTTCAAAACTTGTTTTGGATCTAGGGGGCACTGGTGGTTCGGTTCGGAAGTCTATTCCGATTTGCACAGAAAAAAATGTTCAAAACATTCCGAAACTTCTGAGACTTCCAAATTTTGAATAATGGTTTAACAGTGTTATTTCCTATTTCATTTACTTTTAAAGTAGTTGTTTTACTCCCGAAGAGGGGAACAAAGGGAGGAAATTCATGAACGCTGATTTAAAACGGCTTCTCTGGCGTAAGACTGAAGCGGGAAGGACAGCAAAGCGAGGAAATTCACCACTCTGTTTTAAAACACTTGCCCAGATTCCAATAATAATAATAATAATAATAATAACCTTTCTGACTTCATAGAGAGAAAGCACAATCAAAGTACCCCTGACAGATGGCCACCCAGCCATAATAATAATAATAATAATAATAATAATAATAATGTTCACCTCCTGGCCCAGGAAGTTTAGGCAGGCAGGAAGGCAGACAGGTCACTGTGAGTCCTCTTTCACTGCGCCCGCTGCGTCTTCCATGCCCAGTGCAGGCCAGAGTGAGGAAGGAGGCCTTCAGGAGCTGCGTGGCATAGGCCAGATGCTCCGTTGGGCCCCAGCTGGGCCCAGGAAGGACGGAAGAAGCACAGGGAAGGAGGCAGGAAGCAGCGGTGGGCACATTCGCCAACCGCTTCTCTCAGCCAGAGGCGGCTTTGCCATAAGTGAGGTCGAGTCGGTGGAGCACGTCCCCTGGATGCGCACTCACGGTGAAAAGAGGGCTGAGAGAGCACGCCCAGGGGACAGTGAAGCATGGCCCCTGGATGCGCACTCCCAGGGCCTTTTCCCACGCACTTGCCAATGCTGGGAGAGGGACATGCCCCGGCATTGGCAATGGGGGCTCCCCTTGGGCATCGGCGCCCCCCTGGAACGCTGAATCATTTCCAATTCACTTACTGCTTTGGAACAGAAATGGCGAAAAAAGCTTTGGAAGGGCAAAGGGACTTCTGGTTTCCTTAAAAACTTTGAAATTGTTTCAAAAAGCAAATCTTTCTGAATTTATTCCAAATTATGAAGATTCCGACTGAACCTAACCATGTCTAATACATATATCTAGCCCAGCACACACAGGAAATCTTCCCACTTCCCACACATGCAATTAAACCATCTTTATATTATAAATTCATTATTCGAGTTGTCAGATTGTGGAAAAAGAGCTATTCAGCAACTAATTCTGACTGCAGTATGTGAATTGGACCACCCAACAAAATGAGTAAAGACACACTTCAGTACTAAAAAATGAAGAAGGATTTCAGTAATTAAAGTGAACTTCATTCACCTCAAGAAGTGATGGAGGCCACTTTGTACTCCCAGAACAGAGTACATTTCTGTCTCCTGACCATAAGAGTCCCCTTGAGCTGCCAGATGAACCTAGAGGCAGAGGCCAAGCCCAGCCATCAATCAAAGTGAGCTGACTACCTCAGACAACAGATATTTGGTGTCATGAAAAGCATAGCTAACTGTGCTTATTAATTTATCATCACTGTATTTATATCACCAGGGAGGAGGAAGGACATGGATGGAAGGAGAATTTTCTATCTTTGTGCCAGAATAACTTGGTCACTATGCAAAGGAATCATGAAACTTCTTTAGCATTAACTAAGCATTACAACCGTACCCTTGGTTCGCTTCTGATACAATAAACAAATAAACGAAGAAAAAGTAATTTGCAACAGTCAGCTTCAGTATTCTTCATCAGATGCAGACAAACTATGGACTTCTTCACACATAACTCTCCCTCACCACCACCACCACCTGTTCCGTTTCGCCAGCAATTGGCAGTGAAACAGCAGGCATGGCTCCCTCCTTCCCCCATCACATGGTGGAGATGGGACAAGGTGCATTGGCCATGTTGCCCTTTCCTCCTCTTCTCTCACTTCCACCTCTGTTTCAGGCATGGCTGGTGGGGATGAGAGAAAGGCCTTCTCGATCATGGTTCCCTAGCTTTGGAACTCCCTCCCCAAGGAGATCAGGCTAGCACCCTCCCTGTTCACCTTCCGCAAGGACTTAAAGACATCGATGTTCCATTGTGCTTTTGGCGAGGCAATTTCTTGAACAGCTGCCCCCAGTTAGGACCCACCCAAAAAAATATTGTCCTCAAGCACTTAACAATTGTTATATCAAAATCCTTAATGGTAAATCGTTCTTATCCTCATCACTGCTATATGATATTTGCACTTTACACATTAGCTCTATCGTCCTCTAATGTTGAACATTGAACTTTGCTATTGATTGTTGGTTTTGATGTATGTTTTCTATACTGTTTAATGTTGCTGTTTTTTATGTCTTTATATTATTTTTTGTTGCTGATATGCATTTTAATGTGTCATGTTTTAACTGCTCTGTTGGGCCTGGCCCCATGTAAGCCACTCCGAGTCCTTTCAGGGAGAGGGAGGCAGAGTATAAAATAAAGTTGTTGTTGTTGTTGTTATATCAAGAAACAGCTTCCTAAGTTCTACAGCGATACTCGCAGGAACACCTCAGCAAGTGAGAGTCCAAAAGTGGCAGGCTAAAACTCGGAACCGCAAGTCATGAATGATACCGAATTAGAGACTCCCGCCTGGGAACACAGAAGAAGGCGCTGAACAGACTGCGCTCTGGCACCATGGCATGCAGAGCCAACCTTAAGAAATGGGGCCATAAAGTGGAGTGCACGGCATGCGAGTGTGGAGAAGAGCAAACCAC